>JAOQIF010000229.1:0-101513 GCA_026260285.1 Colletotrichum sansevieriae | reverse complement strand
CCTATTTTATAGGTTTTACTTCTAAGTTACATATATATATATATATAACTTAAGGGGGTGACTTAGACTATACGTCTAATAATTACATATAATTAGGTTTCTCAACTGAAGATTCAAATAATAGTCGAGAGGTAACTGCCGATATATTACCTTTAGGCTAGTAAAGGTTAAGCCTACTGCCGAAAGATTACCTTCAGGCTAGTAAAGGCTATTATAAATAGTTGACTATGCCTAGGATAGGTTAGTTACCTACCTCATAACTATATATATAGTCACTTTTCCCTACCTAGAGAGATAGATCATCATTATCGATATCATCATTATCATCATTATCATCATTCACTACAATACAATCTATTTATCTATATGGCCCCTTACTTTACTATTACCCTTATTCACTCAACAAAGCCCTCAGTAACCCTTACTTATACGGGTTACTTTAAAACCAACGTTTACCTGCACTTCCTCGTTCTAAGTATTATAATATCTTAAAACGGATAGATAATAAATAAAAGAGGCCTAGATTAGCTATAATACTTTGACTAGTATATAAAAGTAATAGTTATTACCTCCTTATTATTGATAGGTATAAAAATTACTATACTACTAACTTCGAGATATATTATAAGGAAAATAATATTATCATACTCTATATACTAGCTTATTTATCCTATCTATTTTAGCCCTTATATATTAGGTATTTAAGCTACTAAAGAAGGCTTATAGCTACGAAATTAAGGAAAAGATATAATAGGGTAATACTTATACTATGAAAGAGGGCTTCTTCCCTATATTTTATAGAGTATGTATATAAGTGATTATAGAAAAATATATTTAGAGAGGATTTGGAGGGCAGGCTTATACCTTCAAGTATAAAGAGTATACTATTTAAGCTTAATATAAAGTTATATAATCTAACGCCTCTAGGATCCCTACGAATAATACCCCTAGCCTAGACTTCTTAGATATTAAATAATCTAACTAAGGCGTTTTCCTAGTCTAAACTTATTAAAAAGAGGATCTCTTACTATTAGAAAAACCCTTAACTTTAAGTATTAAAGCTATAAAGTATTTATTAAAAGGAGTATAGGGATTTATATACTAAATTACCTTACTAAGGTTTAAGAATAAAATCCTTTAGGAGGAGAATAACCTACTTAGCTAATACTAGAGGGTTAAAGAAACCTAGATTAAATAAAGAGGGAGTTTTATTATGGCTAAGGTAGAGGATATTGAGTTGTAGACAGAAATAATAACTTAGATTAAGGAGGAAATATATTAAAATAGTAAATACTAACTAAGGATTAAGATAGGCTAATAGTAATAGAGTGTTTATAGGTATACTAGTTATAATATATAAGTATAATAGTTTATTAAAGAAGTATCTAAGAAAGAGGTTTCTAAGTAGTTTAAATTTAATTAATTTCCTAAGTATTATATATTAGTTAGAAATATCCTATAGTCGCGGTTACGAAGGCAGCTCGCTTATTAAGCACGTTACACCATTAAAATAAAATAGAACATAAAAACAAAAGAGAATTAGTTTCTCTAATTATAAGAATATAGAGAGAGTTTCTTTCTCTTAAAATAAGAATACAAAAAGAGACTATACTATAATATCAAAAAAAGACAATAAATTATAAATAGAATAATAAATAATATCTTTAAGAATCTATGTCTTAGGAGGATAACCCTAGAACAACCCTATTACTAACCTATGTAAAATATTTAAACTAGAAGCTAACTACTTGATAATATTTATCTTAATAAAGGAGGAGGCTAATTAGGAACTTTCCCTAGCCTTATATAAGTCTAATAAGCTTATTACTAATAGTCCCCCTTTTTAAAAGTCTTATAAGAAAGATATAAACGCTCTCCTTAATTATAAAATATTTAAATTTAAGATCTCCAACCTAACTAAGTAATATAGCTATCTTTTTCAATCCTATATTGTTAATAGGATTAAGAATAAGACTACTACCCTTATTAAGAAGTCCTACCTAGTTATCTATAGTATTAATAATACTAATAAGTAGAGTATTTTAACCTAGTTACCTATAATCTAGCATTATGGCATTCGCCTCCTTCTAGTTAATTACTCTATTACTTAGCCCTAATTATACTATTTAGATTAGGAATATTCCCTAAGCCTATATATAATCCTAGATAATACTAGCGCGCGATATTTATACCTAACTACTTAACTAGATTGATAATCTTTACCCCCCTAGGATTATTATAAGAGTTATTAAACCCCTTTATAATATTATTAAAGCTAGTACTTATTAGTAGGCTACCTATAGCACTTACTACTATAATAAGTTATATATAACTAGCTCTAATTCTAACCCCTACCTACTTATTATTAATAACTTAAGCCCTTGCTTTACTATTATTAGTATACTTAAGCCCTTACTTTACTATTATTAGCATTTAAATAAATAATATAATTAGTCTCTCTAGAAATACCTTTTTTATTATTAAAGAAGAAGAGCTCTAGAAGGCTAAATTTATAACTAAACCCAAGGAGAAACTCATGCCCTAGACCCCTATTATTCTTAATAATAGAACGATTTCTATTACTAGTATTAGTACTATTATATTATACTAGAAGGGCTAAGGCGCTAAGACTAACCCCGTGAAGAAGATACTTAAGAGGATACTAGCAAAAGAGTAATATATTGAGCAGCAGGCTAGGGGGACTTATATAGCCTTAGTTTACTAACTAGAAGCTTATTTCAACCTATTAACTACTACCTAACGCTAGGATCTAACTAATAAAGATATTACTACCCTTAATAGGTACTTATAATAGCTAAAGGATGATTTTAACTAAGGCTTAATATTTATATATTATCACTACCTATTACTAAGCTATTTATATTTATAAATAGATTATTTACTAATAATTAAGACCTTATATCGTAATTAGGTTATATTATTATACTTACTAATAAAGTAATAAATAATATAACTTTTATAATAAATAGTAATATTATCTATTATAGCTCTACTAAGTATAAATAAGTTAGTTATAGCGTATTAGCCTTAGGGATCTACGCTATAGTTACTAGCGCGGACCTCGCTTTAATTATTATATTAACCTTTTAATAAGTTATTACTAAGCTTAGTATTATTACCTCTATCCCTGTAGTAGTATATACTTACTTATATTCGCTATATAAGTATCTAGTTAAACTTATCACTATGAAGGAAAAGAGGCTTATAATTAATGTTATAGCCCTCTATTAGTTACATAAGCGCTATAAGCTATCTAAGATCTGATAAGCTAATAGCAAAGATAACCCTACTAATATATTAATAAAGGTAACGCCTAATAGGGCGTTATGCCGCCTTATTCATAGGTATAAATTAATACTTCATATAGAAGGATAGGTAATATAAATAATACAAGGATTAGTATAATAATAGTATAATAATAAGTCTTTATAGAAGGATAGGATAGATAGGATTATAGTTAAAATTAGCTACTTTTCGCTTTATTTAGAAGCTAATAATAGCTTCTAACTTATTATTTTAACTTATATAATTAGATAGGCTTATTAGGCGATTACTAGTATAAAAGAAAGACTACTAGTATAGGAATATTCGCCTACCTATATAGTAAGTAGGACTCCTACTCGCCTAGTAGGCTAGATCCGACTTTGGATCTATGGCCTAGGTTAGAATAATAAGGGCCTAGCGAGTAGTTATATAACTTATTACATAACCTACCTCGTCGGGCTTCCTATATTATTCCTACCTCGCTAGCTACCTTCTAATAAAACCTAATATTTTTAATAATTTAGACTTTAATATTACGCCTATCCTTGCTCTCTTTATATACCAGTATTATGAAACCAATAATATTAATAGTAGTATATCTATTATTATAATATCTAAGTAGCTTAGCTCTTCTTATATACTAAAGTAAGAGAAAACTAGTCTTATTAGAGTTTATAATAATAGTAGTATTATTTAAGAAGATATATCTCTATTACTATTATTATCTATAGATAGTATTGGGGGTTTTATATACTTCTTATAACTAAGCTTAAAGAGTCTTATATTTCTTCTACTTCTTCTATTAAGCTACTTATAGCTTAGTAATCTTCTATTCAAGATCTATTATAGCTATATCTCAAGACCTAGTCCCCTCTATACTTTATAATATACTTGTTATAACTATAAGTAACTATATACGCCTCTCAAGAGTATATTAAAAGTTTTATAATATATATACTATATTAGATTTTACAGTTCTTTTGCTATTTTAATAACTCCTATAAGAGGTAATCTAGATTTATAAGGTTATAATGGTTATATCATTATATATTCATAAGAATCCTATATATAGTCAGGGGTTAGAAATAAGGGTTAAGTAAGAATATTAATTATAGTTATACTAGCAAAGCTATTCTTATACCTAATTATAGTATGCCGAATACTTCCATTATATAGTATTAAATCCCAGCGTTACTACCTACGCCCTTATCTAATATATAAACCAATATTACGCCCCGCGCAGTTGACTATTGAAGTTCATCGCCACCTGCGGTCGTCACATGAGCCGTGCAGCCACTGCCTGCAGAACCCCGCTGGACGCAACGCGACCGTTTCCCTACCAACGCGGCTGGGCTTGCAACCTCCCGAGCTCTCAATTTCGCAACGAGACATAGCTCGTCGCGCATCTTCTAAACACCCTTTATCCGCATCGCCACCATTCAGCTACTGAGACGCTATATTGCGCTGTTGGACCGAAGCAACATTGCACCTGCGAAACACCCTCTAATGCTTTGCTCGGCCTCGAGCTCAGGGCGGCCTATTGATATCGCCGCCTGGCTGTTGCAGATCCCCGACAACGAAACGAACCACGAAGGTGACCTCGGTCGCACCACCGAGCATTATCCCATCGAACGAAAACGTCGCACTCCCCTCGTCTCCCCCCCGCCCTCCGACCGCATCCCTTCCTTCTCTCCTGCTGACCCCGACGAGGCCCGGCGCGCCAACATGGCGGATGCATCTCCCACGCCGTCCGCGAAACGCCAAAAACAGCATCACCAGAACGCATCGAGTCGTTCGATTGACGGAACCTTTTTCCAGGACCCCGACGCTACTCCCACTCAGGGCAGACAGGTCCCTAGCCTCTATAAAGCCTCTCTCAGCACCCGCACGCCAACTGCCAGCGATAACGACTCTCGGTCCGATGTTTCCGGCCGATCATCCCCGACGAAGAAGCTAGCTGCTGTGAGCCTGTCCGATACCCCTATCGAAACAAGAGAGTTCGCCACAGGTGTCCAGACACCTCCTGCCGGCCCGGTCTTGGATATGTTTGAAAGAATGGAATACTTGGTTAATAATGAGGGACTAATTCCAGAGGCTATGCGCACTATCTTCCAGGAGTACGCGAGAAATGGGAAGGTTTCTCGCATAGGTAATGCCGCCTTTGATGACTCTGGGCAGAGAGATCGTTTAGGTCCTACACCGCCCGTTGACGACGTTCTTGAGCTTCTTCATGAGGCGATGCGATGTCAGGAGCTAGTGCAGACGGAACACGGCTGGAACTGCAGCGTTCACTTTCCCCTGCTCAAGCTAGCTCTCCACGGCGCCCGCGGCCGCCAGAAGCAGCTCGTTGACTTCGACTCATGGTTAGTTTGCCTTGGACGGCTAACTATTGCTTGCTAACCTCGTCTTTGCAGCACGTACGCGAAGCCCCTTCCCGCCTACCGATCCCCGTCGACATCATGGCCGACACATATGGTAGACTTTTGCATCAACCTTTGCCCCCGGCAGGCCGGGCCGGGTTATTCTTGTGCGGTTCAGGCAATCGACCGAATGCGGACCGAGCTAGCGGACAACTCCATAAATCACACCGGCCACAACCCCCTCTTGCGAGATCCTATCGCTGTCAGCATTGAGACTAAGCGTCCGGCTGAGGGCGAACAGAAACAGACATTGCAAATCGGTGTGTGGCAGGCCGCCCAATGGCGGCATCTGGAGAAGCTCGTCCAGATGCGTCTTCTTGAGGACGGCGAGCCACCCCACACGCTTCAAGAACGCTGTTCTCAAGTACTCGGTCAGCTCGGCTACCTTCCCGCCATATTTGTGCGTGGTCACGAATGGTCGTTTGCAGCGACCACGAGAGAGGGCCGCAAAACGGTTTGTGCCCTAGTGTTAGGGGTTTCCTTAGTCTCGTCCGTCCATGCTGACACGGCCCAGGTTCTTTGGCGCGAGGTTCCTATAGGAACCACTCGAAACGTTGTCGGTATCTATCGAATCATATACGCAATTCAGCTTCTTGTGGAATACTCAAAGTACCGATTCTGGCCTTGGTATCTTCGCGCGATTCTAGGTATTTCGACGATCGGCAATGCCAACGTTTGCAGCAATACCAACACCAACACTAATGCCAACCAGAGGACCGATGCTAGTGACTAAGCTAATCCTGGTCTCTCTGATCGTGTCGTCGAAGCCTTCCTACCATGCACGGATCTGCCCTTCAGGCATGTGTTACTTGTTGGCCTGTGTCGATAAAATTCAACACAGACCGACGGGGCATACGCTTGGACGCGACCTGTCTCAACGGTGAGACATCGTTCCTAGAAACCTTGGGTCCCAAATGTGACAAAAAGGATTCTATGCGCAATCAGGGGTCAAAAACTAGGGTCAAAACAAGCATATCGATTATGGTCATATGAGCGAAGCTATCATTATACTAAATTATAGTGTGCCTAGTGCTCCTTTATATACTATTAAGCCCTTATATTAGTCCTTATGCCTCTAATCTATATATAACTTAATATTTTACCATATGTAACCTATCTATTATAATACTATGCTGTACTAATTATAATACTCCTTAAGAGCCTAGTTTTATAAAGCTTAAACTACTTTAATATACTTCTCTATAGTAATATTAGCTCTAAATAGCTTTATATTACTCTTTTAATGGAGTTAGGGAAATAGCTTTACAAGTAAGTTAGTTATATTATCTATTAATAATATATACTTAAAGTTAATTTTACCTCTCTTAGGAACCTCTCATATAAAGTATTTATAGACCTATTTATACTTTATATATTTAGTTATAAACTCCCCCTTTATAAGTATAATTACTTTTAAATTATTAAGTTATTTATAAAGAGGCCCTTTAAGCTCTATACTAAGTTCGCTTAGGAATTTATATATTTAAAGTACTTCTTGAGTAGTAGATAATATTATATAGTACTTAGCCTGTATAAGTAATTTAGAGATTATTAAGTATTATTAAGTTCTCTATAAAATGGGCTTATTAGCTATAAAGAAGATCTAACTTATTATTAAATATATTATACTTTTATAGCTTATGTAATTACTATTAATATAGCTATAGAGACTCTATTTATTAAGATTTCTAGCTTTCTATTTATTATTATAGCTTATTATAAGAGAGGGCTTTATATTTATATATTATATTAAGTACTTTATACTCTTCTTGTATAGCCTATTTGAATAATAAGAGAACTATACTTATCGCACTATGTCAAAAGAAAGATCTAGCTATGTTATAAGTACTTTAGAGCTAACTTTAGTATATACTCTCTAGTATTATACTTAGCCTTCTAGGTCTAGCGCTATACTTATACTAGGGACTATAAGGTTAAGCACCTCTATTTTAAAATATATTTATAGACTTAATATTTACTTTAAACTCCCTTATTATATCTACTAAATATATCTCTTAGCTAATAATAGTCTTCTAATACTTCTTATTAAAAGTAAGCTATACATTAAGGAAGTTATTAGGTACCCTTAAGCTTATGAAACTTAATTTTATGACTTATATACGTATAAATAGTATTAAAAGCTACTTCTAGTCTAATATTAGAATATTATTAATACATATTACTATTATAATACTAAAAGCTTTATTATCATAAGATATATTACTTAAGCTTAGTAATATAAACCCTATATACTAGAGGATATCTTATAACTTCTTCTATTATTATTTCGTACCCTATTGTAACCTATATAGAGCTTTATAGAGTTTAATACCTTATTCTTAATCTAGTTTATAACTATGTAAGGGTATTAACTAAGCGTATTATAGGTTTATAAAGAAATCTTTAATTAATAGGAAAGATATTATATAAACTACTTCCTCTCGCTCTCTATTTAAGTATATGTTCATAAAGTCCTATTACTATATAGAAAACGCCTTCCTATATATATATATATATATGTACGAATTGAATCTACTATAATACTATTTAAGATATGAAGGTATATATTTAGGTAAAGCTATATTTGGAGACTTATAGAAAGCCTCTTACTATAATCTATATTATATATTTTATGAGTGTATTATAAGTCTTCTTATACTTCTATACCTATTTAGCTATTAATCACAAGTCACTTAGAGCTTCCTCCTTATTAATAAATTATAAAACCCCTCTTTTAATCAGGCTATATATCTTATTAAATACTATATCTACTTATAATTACTGGTCAATTATAGATCTATTTTAGACCTCTATAATATTTATTAGGTCTAAGTAAAGGTGTAAAGGTGCTTTTCATTTACCTCTAAGGGGGTTTTGTAAAAAAGCTATAGTATAAGTATATATTATATCTTCCTCCTCTAGAGAGTTAGTCTTCCTAATTAGTAGATATACTCTATATATTTACGCCCTAATATTATAATATATTACTAAAACTATAGGCTCTACTTAGGTACTAATATATACTAGCGCTCTACTAGCTCTATTATAGGTTTATAAAAATAATATTAAAGTAGATAATAATCTTATTCTACTCTAGTATCTATATTCTATATACTTAGTTTCTATAATAACGAATAATGGTATTCCTTTTACCCTATATAGTAATCTTCTCGCTCTTTCCTTATACCTCTAGATTTATATAAGTAAAGTAAATACTACTAATAACTCCTAGCTAACTTATATTAAGTATATAGTCTCCTTCCAGGGTTAAGAATGTATTATAGAGCGCCTAAATAGGTATATTACTTACTATAAAGGAGTAGTTAATAATATAGATTATTACTATAACTAGAAATAGCTATAGCTCTATTAAAACCTGAAGATTAATACTTAAGATATATACTTTTCTTAATATAACTTAAATTATATACTCTATAACATTATTTTACCTATATATATAGTAGTAACTACTTAATTCCTATCCTATTAGTCTATAGAATAGCCTTAAGCTAAGTTAACGTAAACTCCCCTATAATATCTATTTAAATACCTTTTATTATTGTACTAAAGACGTTCTTTTATCCTTAAAGGTATATTTATAATTAGTAAGCTAGGGTATTCTTTACATCTATAAAGATAATTATTTAAAATATATCTTATTATTTATAACTAGTGAAAACTATTTATAGGATTTTATTAGCTTTATTTCTCTAATATCTACATAACGCCTGAGCGTTTATAGAGAGTATTATAAACTCTTTAAGAGATTATAGGTTTTATATAGCTATAGTTATAGAAATACTCGCCTACCTACCTAGCAGATAGGACTCCTACTCGCTTAGTAGGTTGGATCCAGCTTTAGATCTATAGCCTAGGTTAGAATGACTAGGACCTAGCGAGTAGTTATATAATCCCTTATATAACCTATCTTATTACCTTCCTATATTATTCCTACCTCGCTAGCTACCCTCTAATATTAATATTATTATATTAATTAACTATCTTAATAACTACGCCTAACTCCCCCTCTCTTTAATATACTAGTACTATAAAACTAAAACTAATTAGTAGTTAACTTCACTATTATACTACTGATTATAGATTGGTAAGAGTAAGCGAACTAAAGAGATAACATTTATTACTTAATAAACCTAAGCCTCATCTTATATATAATTATTGTACTAATAGAGATTTTAGGTTTAGTTACTAATAGGTTAGCCTCTACTTCTAACCTAGGACCTCTAGAGCTATTATTAGATATTATAAGCAAAGTCTTAGATTCCTTACTATTTATAATAGCTATAGTCTATCCCGCTATAAAGTAATACTAGTTATTAATAGTTTATAATCTTTTATTACTTTCCCCTCACTGTTACCCTCTTTTAGTACCTTTTACTACTCTTATAATTACTCTAAGTATTATATCCTATACCTACTGACTTTACTATCTTTCCTTAATCTTATAATTATTAAAAGCCCTCTATTAACTTCCCCTCTTACTACTTTATATTAACTACTTATATTACTAATTTTAACCTCTTATAAGTCCTTTTAGCAAATTTAGTATTATTTAGTACTTTTCAATGTTAATACTAACCTCACTACTTCTCTCTCCTCTGACTCCTTCTTTAATACTTAAATCTACTACCTCTAAACTTTGATTTATATTACTAATAGTAATAACTTAAGATAATAGTAATAAGCCCTAACTACTTACTATAAGACCGAGTAATAGGAAGCCCTATTTACCTACTAAAGTAAATGACCTTAATCTTAGCTACCCGCTAAATCTATAGTAATAATATAGTATCTATATTATCTATAGACTATGTAAGAATAGGTAGCTAGGTAGCCAAGGGGACTGAATCACAGCCTAAATAATAGATATTAATAGGCTAGGCTAAGTTATAATAAAAGCTAATAAATTTAAGCATAAGGAGGCATAGATATATTAACGAATTTGTATTGGAATGAATGTTAAATAATATTGAAGTGTCGTCATTATTTCTAAGTTATAAATCGTTCCCTTAGTAAGTAAGGGGAAAGATGTTCTAAAATATAGCTATTAAACGGCTAATTATTAAGCTTATGAAGCAGAATTGTGCTTGGATCACTACGTTGTCCGTGCACTACTTCTTATATACTTATAGCTATAAATCTAAGGATTATTAATATATATATATATAAGGCTATTGTTAACAGAATTTATATAGACTTTTAAAGTATTTATTTCTAGAAGGAAATATTATTATAATTATTTTTTTATGTTTTATAGTTACTAGTGTGGTATTAAAGATATACTTTATAAATATACAACTATATATACTAGAGCTATTTATTAAGATATACCTATACTATTCTTATACCCCCCTATAAGGTATCAAGTTCGGAATTACGCTATAGCCCCTTTATAAAAAGACTATGATAAATTTACTTAGTTCGTAAGTATAATTTAGGAAATACTATATAGGTATTTTAACCTATACCCTCTACTAGTTAAGGAAAACAATATAGGAACCTTATATATTCTTACTTAGAAGTGAACCCTCTAAATATTATAATGTTAGACGCGCGCTGTACTAGGGCTAATTATATCGGAGCCGAACGGGCTACTAGGGCCCTCGTGGCCTAGAAACGCCCTCGCTAAACCTTCTAGTAAGGTGAAAGCCACCAAAGAGGTCTTTCCCAAGAGGTTCTCATAGCTAGAAGCATAAGAAGCTCTGCTGCTAGCAGGGCCTTATTATGCCTCTCCCTCTTCCTCATCCTTATCCCTCAACTATATCAGCACCAGACCCCGCATATGAATATGCTAAGCCCGAGCGAGGCACGCCCTTTAGCGCAAATAACGCGCAGGGGATCGCTAGAGAGTTTAGCATCGATGCGATCGATGAAACCCGCTCCTTTATGAACTACTCCGCTACACATAGAGAATAAGAGGACTAGCGGACGAAGCGGTCATAGAGGCGGTATTAGCGGCGCGGGTAGTGCGCGAGAGGATAAGTCAATAGTATCATAGTTTAAATAATTAAAAACCACGTTATTATCGATATAAAGTTAAAGATCGTAAGGCTATTAACAGGCATATATAAGTGCGGCTATAGTTAGGAGAGTTACGATCACGTGACCGAAGGCTATATATTGTTAGGAGGCGCGGAGTTAGAAGGTCTGTTGCACTTAAGCAGGTAAATTCTATATGCAGTGGCCAGAGGCCCCCCCGTAAGGTATATATCTATATACATACAGCTTATTGTTCATATTCTATCATTACACTCTTTATATAGTATATACTCTAATATAAAAACCCTTAAAACCTTATGGGAAAAATAAGAGGAAATTCTTAGAGTATATATAATAGGTGCTAGTGGAAAAACCTAAAGACCTAAATCTCATATTTGTAAAAGAAAAGCTAGACTTTTATAATAGCTTATAATAGTTATTATAGTCTAATAATTCAGATCTATAATATGGCTATTATCTAAATTATTGTTTATATTATTTATAGTATTATTACCTATTATTCGTAATAGGTTATCAAACTTTATCTTGCCTAATAACCTAGTTAGAATATCCGTAATATTATCACTAGACTGCATATAAAAGAGGAATATTTCTTCTTCTATAACTAGATTTCTAGTAAAATAGTTTTTAATATTAATATACTTACCATTTTTAAGAAATTCAGGATCTTTAGCTAACTTCTAAGCCGATATATTATCTAGAAGTATTTTAGGCTTTACTGGGCTACTATAGCCTAGGTTATTAAGCATAAAGTTATAGCTATTATGTATATATAGAGCCTCTTTAGCTGCATTACATAAAGCTATATATTTAGCTTTATAGCTTGATAAGGCTACCGGTTTCTATTTAGAAGAGGAATAGGATATAACATTATATAGACCCTAAGTAAATATACATACTATGGTTGAATTTCGATTATAAAGATCTCTTGCCTAGTCTGAGTCTATAAATCTAATTATATTCTTATTATTAAGTATATCCTTATTATAGTTATATATTAAATTGTAATTAGGAAACTTATTCATATATTCCTATGGTCTATTAAGAGCTATAGAGTGCTCTTTACAAGGGTTACTACTATAATAGGTATAGTTATAACCGCTAAAGTAATATTAAGCCTTGTTTTTAAAGCTGGATATAAGAGGGCTCCGATCTCTTGCTGATATTATAATTCTTCCTCTTTTGTTATATAATTAATATTCTTATATAGCTTGAGATTATTATGTATAGGGGTATAAGCCCTATAGACTTTAGTTTATTAAGTATCCTTTCAGTATACTTTATTTATTTTATATTTAATTGTTTATTTAGACGTTCTATTCTCATTTTATTACCTAGAAAGATATTAGGCTCCTCTAAGTATTAAAGTCTTAGATATCTTTAAAGGTTATTATATATATAGTTATAAATATTATTATTATTAATAGCTAAAAGTATCTTATTAATATAATGAGCTAGAATAGCCTATATTTATTTTTATTTAATATAAATACTCCCTTCTTATAAGGAGATATTTAAAAGTAATACTGAAGTAGTATTAACTATAGGTGTTTATACTAGAGGCGTGGGGTTTGATTTAAGCTATTTAAGGCTTTATTTAGCTTGCATATTAAGCCATTATCCGTTGAGTCATTATATAGTCATATATTAATTTATTAGTACTTTTATTATACAAGCAACTAGTAGGTATCTTAATATATAGATCTTTCTTAATATCTATATAAGTAAACGCAGTAGTAATATTAAACTGCTTTAAGATATAGTTTTATTTTATAGTTAGTATTAATACTAATCTATAGCTTTTAGGCCTATAAATAGTACTAAATGTCTTAAAGTAATCTATGCTAGTATGTTGGTTAAAACCTTGAATAACTCAACGGGCTTTATATTTTATATTATTATTATCATTATTATTATTATTATTACGATGTTTTATTTCATATACCTAGCGGCCCCCTAAGGGAGAAATTCCCCTAGGTTTAGGTATTATATTCTAAGTATCATTAATTTTAAGTTGTTTTATCTCTCTAAGGATAGCTTAAATCTAATTATCTATATATAGAGAGTTAATTGCTTGCATATAGGTAGCTAGCGTATTAAGAGTTATTACTACTAATATATAAGAAGCCTTTTGTTTTATATTATTATTATTGTTATTATATTGATAGCTTCAGCGTTATTACTATTATTATTATTATTTCTATAGTTTAGGTATTCCCTTAAGACTAGGACGTCTTAAAGGGTGAAAGGTGCACTTTCTTCATATTTAACCTAATTATGTTGGTTTCTAGCTTCTTTTATTATAGACGGGAGTTATACTATAAACGTGGAAGTATTTCTACTATTATTACTAATAGTAGTATTCTCTGAATTACTACCCGCGCAATCTCTAGGTAATAATTTATCGTTGTCAGCGCGATCTCTAGATAGCTAGTGATTACTAGCATTATTACTAGTTATATTGTTATTGCTTGTTATATTAGTATTTATATCTTGATTTATAGTGTTATTATTATTACTATTTATACCTTTACTACTATTATTAGTAGTATTACTATTAGATTAGGATTTAATATATATAAGTAACTCTTTCTATTAAGTAATAAAGGTGTTTTGTAATATAATAACGTCCCTTAACTATTATACCTATTAGTTTTATAATACTAGTATATAGAGAGAGTAAAGGGGTTAGACATAGTATTACGTCCAAGATATTAGTAATAGAGTTATTATTAGAGGGTAGCTGGCGAGATAGGAATAATATAGGAAGTTAATGAGGTAGGTTACATAATAGGTTATATAACTACTCGCTAGGTCCTAGTTATTCTAACCAAGGCTATAGATCCAAAGCTAGATCTAGCCTACCGGGCGAGTAGGAGTCCTACCTACTATATAAGTAAGCGAGCATTCCTATACTAGTAGTTTTTCTTTTATACTAGTAATCGCTTAATAAGCCTATCTAATTACATAAATCTAATAATAAGTTAGAAGCTATTATTAGCTTCTAAACGAAGTGAAAAAGTAGCTAGTTTTAGCTATAATCCTATCCTTCTATATATACCTATTATTATGCTATTATTATACTAATCCTTCTATTATCTAAATTACCTATCATTCTATATAAATTATTAATTTATTCCTATTAACGAGGTAGCATAACGCCTTATTGAGCGTTATCTTTATTAGTATATTAATAGGGTTATCTTCGCTATTAACCTATTAGATCTTAGATAGCTCGTAGCGCTTATATAACTAGTAGAGGCCTATAATATTAATTTTAAGTCTCTTTTCCTTTATGATACTAAGTTTAAGTAGATACTTATATAGTAAGTATCTACTTAAACTTAGTATATAGTAAGCATAAGTTAGTATATAGTACTATAAGGATAGAGTTAGTAATACCTAGCTTAGTAATAACTTATTAAAGGGTTAAAGTAATAATAAAGGCGAGGTTAGCGCTAGTAATTGTAGTATAGATCCCTAACGCTAATATACTATAGGTAACTTATTTATACTTAATAGAGCTATAATAGATAATATTACCATTAATTATAAAGGTTGCGTTATT
The DNA here is from genome assembly GCA_026260285.1 of Colletotrichum sansevieriae. Lineage (NCBI taxonomy): Eukaryota > Fungi > Ascomycota > Sordariomycetes > Glomerellales > Glomerellaceae > Colletotrichum > Colletotrichum sansevieriae. Next base: position 86,222 of record JAOQIF010000229.1, on the reverse strand, counting down.
TTTTATTTTATTAGTAAGTATAATAATTTAACTAATTATAATATAAGGTCTTAATTATTAATAAAGAATCTATTTATAAATATAAATAGTTTAGTAGTAAGTAGCTACTATATAATAAATATTAGGCCTTAGTTAAGGTTATCCTTTAGCTATTATAAGCGCTTATTAAGAGTAGTAATATCTTTATTAGTTAGATCCCAGCGTTAGGTAGTAGTTAATAAGTTAAAATAGGCTTTTAGTTAATAAATTAAGACTATATAAGCCCCTCTAGCTTACTACCTAATATATTATTCTTTTACTAGTATTATCTTAGGTATCTTCTTTTTAGGGTTAATCCTAGCGCTTCCGCTCTTCTAGCGTAATATAATTATATTAATACTAGTAATAGAGATCGTTCTATTATTAAAAGTAATAGGGGTTTAGGGCGTGAGTTTCTCTCTAGGTTTAGCTATAAATTTATCTTTCTAGAGCTCCTCTTCTTTAATAGTAAAAAAGGCATTATTAGAGAGGATAATTATATGATCTATTTATATACTAATAATAGTAAAGTAAGGGCTTAAGTTATTAGTAATAAGTAAGTAGGGATTAAAAGCGGAGCTAGGTATATTTAACTTATTATAGTAATAAGCGCTATAAGTAGCCTATTAATAAGTACTAGCTTTAGTAATACTATAGAGGGCTTTAATAACTTTTATAATAGTCCTAGGGGGTAGAGACTTTAGACCTAGTGAGGTAGTTAGGTATAAATATCGCGCGCTAGCGTTATTTAGGATTATATATAGGCCTAAGCAATATCCCAAACCTAAATAATATAATTAGAGCTAAGTAATAGGCTAATTACTAGAAGGAGGTAAGTACTATAGTGCTAAATTATAAGTAACTAGGTTAAAATACTCTACTTATTAATATTATTAATACTATAAATAACTAAGGGGGATTTCTTAAAGGGGGTAGTGGTTTTAATTTTAATCTTATTAACTATATAAAATTTGAAAACGTAGTTGTATTACTTGGTTAGGTTATAGATCTCAAATTTAAATCCTTTATAATTGAAGAAAGTATTAATATCTTTCTTATAAGACTTCTAAAAAGGGGAACTATTAGTAATAAGCTTATTAGACCTATATAAAGCTAGGGAAAGTTATTAATCAGCTTTCTCCTTTACTAAGATAAATATTATTAGATAGTTAACTTCTAGTTTGAATATATTAAATAGGTTAGTAACATAGTTCTTCTAGAGTTATTTTCTATACTGGAGTAGAGGGGGGGTTAGGGCTAATTTAATAGCTTTAGGGGTAATAGATACTTATAAGCTATTATATCTAGCTAGATCGGGGTCTTTAGGGGTATTAGAATTACTATAGAAAGGCCTTATAGTAATAGAGAGAAAGTCTTAGGTGCTATAGCTTAGTTAAATAGTGATTATTTTGCTTAAAATAGTAATTAGTTAATAGGGACCCTACTATTTATCCTTTTCTTAATATAATCTAACTTATAATCATAATAAGAGGTACATAATATCATTAGTACTAGGTCTATTATAAGTAGCGAGGGTATTTATAACTTTATACTTAGAGTATTCTTTTTATAAATCCTCTATTATAGCGTTAAGTACCTTAGCACTAGTAGTAATATTAAGGGAGGGGTTAGGGTTATTACTAATCTATAAGTATATACTAAAAATAAGTAGGGTAAGTATAAAGCTATTAGAGCTAGTAGTATTATTAATAGACTTAATTACGATATAGAGGATAGGTAGGGGCGTAATATAGGGGACTTCCTATTAAATAATAATATAGGTATAGCATAGGGGGCCATAATACCTCTCTATTTTACTGATTTAGTAGTAAGCTTTAATAGGTATAATCTTAATTATAATTGCTATTGATTTAGCATTATTCTTTAAGGCTTCTATTATAACATTTAATCTAGTATTTATAATAATATAATTAGGTAGTCCCTAATAAATATAAATCTAGTATAGGTAGGGGGTTTCCTAAGTAGTCTTTATAGAGAGGTTAGGGAGGAAGTAAGTAGTATTAAAGCTAGTAGCTATATTAATAATATATAGGGTTACTTTACCTTTAAGATAGGTAATATTATAAATAATCTTATAATTAAGTAAATAGTTATTCTAGAGGGAGAAGTTAAACCTTTAAGGGGCTCTTATATTTCAATAGTAATATTAATAAACCTCAGTTCATTATTTAATTTCTACTATTTAAATAAAGCATCTAGCGCTCTAGAGAAGGGTAGTTAATATAGTAATACAGGGGGTAACTAAATGGTTAATAGAGGCGCTATAGTTTAGTATCTATTAAATAGCTAGTTTAAGTAAGAACCTCCTCTTTATTAAGGAGAAGCTAGGCGTAGCTCTATTTATATATAATTAGGGCTATAATATTACCCTAAAGTAAGTAATCATAGAGGTTATTAAAGTAAATACGTATTTAATTTATATCGCTTAAGTAGAGAGGAAAAAAGGTATTAGAGGGTACTTTATAGAAGATTACATTACTAAATATAGTTTTAACTATAATAGTGCTAGATAAATCCTTATAGGGGCTATCTCTAAAGCTCATTCACGCTTAGCTAGCTTTTACCTTATTAATTACTATTAATACGTAAATCTATTAACGTGGTTAATAAGCGAGCTAGCCTGATAAGCGAGCTAGCTACCCGACCGCGTTTAACCTATATTCTACCTCTTAACTTATATAATACTATAAAGCTATAATAATATTATAAAAGAACGATACTTAATTAAATCTAGCCCTGTATGCTATCTAGAAAACCCCCAATCTTAGTATCTAAGCTATTATAAAGATCTACTCTATCCCTCGCTTAACCCTTAGTATATATATTAAGGGAATCTTATTATAATATAATATAATACCTAATTTACAAACTTTAACCATACTTAATGAACAGAAGCTAGTTAAATATATTCTTAATCTAGATTCCTAATCGTTTCCTCCTTATATTAGTAGTATAGAAGATATAGCTAATTAACTAGGTGCTAATTATAACATGCTAATAGTTAGGACGCGCTAGGCTTTAAACTTTATTAAGTAATTACTAAAGCTCTATACGCGATTTTCGTATTAGTATAACTATAAGAGGGCTTAATATAAAGATCTAAATATGATAAACGCGTAGTTTCGCCTTACAGTAAATATAATTATAAAAAATAGTATTATAGAGCCTAATATTTATAACCTTAAAAGGAATAGCTTTAAGATAAGCTAGATTATAACTAGAATAGATATTATATGTATAAAAAGGCGTTTAAATATAAAAATAATATAGCCTAGTAATTATGAATAAGTTATAGTTATTTAAGTTATTGGCTTATTAGGCTATAGTATCCTGCTATATATTATTAATATAATCTAATATTACCTCTCTACTTAGTATACTAAATCTAATCTCTTATGCGACTATGTTATAATAATATCTGAAAATAGATAGATAATAAATAGACGAGGCCTAGATTAGCTCTAGGATTTTAACTAGTATATAAAACTACATATAAGTGGTAATTATTACCTCCTTATTATTAATAAGTATAAAAGTTACTATACTACTAACTTCGAGATATACTATAAGGAAAATAATATTATTATACTCTATATACTAGCTTATTTATCCTATCTACTTTAGCCCTTAGATATTAGGTATTTTAAGCTACTAAAGAAAGCTTACAGCTAAGAAATTAAGGAAAAGATATAATAAGATAATACTTATGTAAGGAACAATAGCGGGTGCAGGATGCAAAGCCACGCTATTAGCACAAAGTTAGCAAATTAGGGGCGGATAAATACACCTTGGAGAAAACTCTGCAGGCTGCAGACTTAGAAGGTTAAGTAATAGTTTTAATATAATAATAGATACCAACGTTTTAGTATTCTAGCCTTTCCTAGTTTAGGCCTATAGCTATACTCTTATAACTCTATTACTTCTACTTTAATTTAAGAAACTAGCGCTAGTTAGAATATCTAAAGCAAACTAGCAATAGTATACTAATAATTTAGTAATAGAGTTTAATTATAATAAACTCTAAGCTAGGCATATAGAATATAACTAATAAGGTCTTAGCTAATAAGATACTAGTCGTTTGCGAAGCCCTAAGATATAGGGCATATAGCGCAGATACTACGCTAGGGGAATAGATAACCCTAGTAATAATATAGCAAGAGGAATAACCCCGAGGGGTTAGGCTAGGTCCTAGATGGCGCTAGACTAGGCAGACTACCCCTCGAGGGGCGAATAGATAGCGAGTAATAGCTAATAGGGCACCCCGCCTAGGACTCCCTAAGAAGCTAGTATCTCTAGTATCCTTACCTAGGCTATAGGGTTATTATAGAGATAGCAGGAGAGGCTTATAGAGCAGATATATCTATAATAGTAGTAGCATAAGGAATAAACTACTACCCTACTATAGGAACTCACTAACTGCTCAGTAATAAGATACCTATAGAGAGAATATAAAAAGCCCCCTATATATAACTACTATACTATAAGCGAGGACTTTACTATAGACTAGGTTAGTAATTAGATCTAAGTAATTAAAGATAGAAACTAACTATATACTAGTAGTATGCTGGAGCAGCAGGTCTAATAGGCGCTTATAAAGGTGAGCCTATCCCTATAGACCTAGTAGTAATACTATAGTGATAGGCTAAAAGGAGACCTAGTATAGGCTAATTTTATAATATTTGCTTATTAATAGTATATTAATCCCGAGCTTTAAGAGCAAAGGTACTATAAGAAGCTAGATATAATAAGGTAAAAGGAGATATAGTTACTAATATAGTTCTTTATTAAATAATTAGTAATATATTAGGACTTAGGTATATTTAGTATAGAAGATAGCAAGGCTGAGGCTTATATACTATACTTCTAGTTAGCCCTATTCTTATATAGGGAACTTAAGCGCTAGAAAGTTGAGATATAGAGGCTAAGAGATATAGCTATAGAAGCTAAATACTTATAGGAGATATATTGCTAATAGGGTAGCAAACCTCTATAGAGCGAGAGCAGGAAATATTATATAGGGGAAGAGCATACCCTAAGAGGGCCCCTAGTAGCGAGGTTAAGCTAAAAGGCGGGCTAGCAGGGTTCTAGCTATAAGGCAACGCAGGGTTCCTAGAGCGTAATGCCTCACTAATTAGTTAGTAGCGCAATATAGGGACCTAATTAGAACTAGCTTATATTCAGCCCTAGTATATAACTTATAATATCTAATTACTTAATATACTTTAGCTATAAGCAAAAAGGGTATAAGAGGGTAGACTGCCTGGATAAACGCGCGAGATAAAGTATAAATAAAATGCGAGTAGGATACTAAGTACTTACTAAGAAGGCGAGGGTTAATATAATCTAATCTATAAGAAAAGTTAAGGAACTTAACTTATTAGAAAATAAGTAAGCTAGGGGATAATACTAATAACCCCCACGCCTAAACTAGAACTAGATACTTTCCTAAAAGGAGCTATTATAAAAGGATAGGTAATTATTCTCTAGAATATTACTAAATAAGAAATAGTAATAGATATAGATTCCTATTCCTAGGTTAATATTATTAGTAGTTAACTAGCTAAGTCCCTATAACTATAACCTATAGTAGCTATTGCCCCTATATTAGAAGGGTTTAATAAGTTATCTATAACAAGCTAGAATATATACTAGTTAATATTTTTCCTTATTAACTTAGGAGGAGGAGCGAGGAAGATATAGCAACTCTTCGCTAAATCCCCCTGACCTAATGGAGGAGGAGACCTCCTCCTATTATAATACTCTATAGGAAGAGAGGGTATTATAATTAGTACCTAGATAAATACCTAGGAATATGAACGCTTTAGTATTACTAAGCTATTAGTATTTGCATAAGAGGTTATTAAGAATAGCTAGAAGGCCTATATCATATATATATTAGGGAATATCGCCCCCTATAAGCTACTAATAGGGGCTCTAGAAGAAGAAGATACCCTAGAGGGTAATATAGAGTTACTACTAGAGCTATTTAGCAAATAGGTAACATTTAATAAATAGTTAGCAAAGGAGTACCTAGTCCTAGAGGGCGCGGAATATACTATTAACTTAATTAATAGGAAGAAACCTCTATATAGGCCTATCTACCTATTAAATAAGTATTAGTTAGAAGAACTCTGCTAATATATCACTAATAACTAAGCAATAGGGCGGATCTAACCCTCAACTAGCGAGGCAGGCGCTCCTATCCTTTTTATGCCTAAGAAGGATAGGTCCCTATGCCTTTATATAGATTATTAAGGCCTTAATAAGGTAACGCTAAAGAACTAATATCTATTCCCTCTTATTAGCAAACTATTAGATAGGCTTCAGGGAGCTAAATAGATCTTAAAAATAGATATTCAAGATATATCCTACTATATTCATATTAAGCTAGAGGATCGCTAGAAAATAGCGTTTAGGACGCGTTATAGGTACTATAAATATATTATTATACTATTTAGACTTACGAACGCCCTAGCTATATTCTAGGTATATAGTTACTAAGCGCTCGCTAGGTTGCTAGATACCTATTATATTACTTATATAGATAATATTATAATCTACTCTCAGATAAGAGAGCAATATATAAAAGACCTTCTCTAAGTGCTCCGCAGGCTTTGCTAGTAGGAGCTCTATACTAAGCTTAGTAAGTATAGGTTTTACTAATAGCAGGTAGAGTTCCTAGGGTGTATTATTATACCTAAAGATATATTAATAGACTAAACTTATATCTAAGCTATTACTAAATAGAATCTACTAAAGATATACTAAGAAATCCAAGTCTTCCTTAGATTCTATAACTTCTACTATAAGTTTATTATAGGATATTTAGGCATTATAGCCCTAATAATATCCTTATTAAAGGGTAGCAAGAATAGTAAGAAAGGAGGTGGGTTCTACTAGCTAGAAGAGACCTAATAGGCTTTTAAGCAGCTTCAAGCCGCCTTCTGCTTAGCAACTATTCTCTAATACTAGGACTTAACCTATGAAATAAGGGTTAAAATAGATACTTCTATAAAGGCTATATCTAGTATTCTATTATAGCATATTAATAGCTAGTAGTAACTAGTTACTTATTATTTATAGAAGCTTAGTAATATAGAATAATATTAAGGAGCAGGCTAATAGGAACTTCTTGCTATAATTAAAAGTTTAGACTATTAGGCTTACTGCCTTCAGGGTATATTAAAGAAGTTTATAATCCTAACGGATTACTAGGTATTAAAGTGAGTTATTAGCATACCTACGTAAGACCTTTAGGGAAGACTTGCTAAGTAGGTATATAAACCCTTAGCGTTTAATTTCAATTTTGAGTATAAGTTAGGGGTTATAAACCTAGGAGATAGTCTATCCAGGAGGCTAGATTATATAAAAGGGGAGGTGAAATATAGTAATATACTCCTAACCCTAGCGAGGAAGCTGAGATTTATTAGCAAACTACGAGCAGATCTTTAGATAAGTATTATTATATTATAAGGTAGTATAGAGACCTTAAAAGTATTTATTAATACTATAAGGGCTAGCATGAGGTGCCCCTTCTAGATAAATAGCTCTAGGGGCAGAGACGCCTCCGTCTCTAGTTAGTATCGCGCTCTATAGCGCGCTAATATTACTATAACTATAGCAGCTATAATAACCTAATACTAAAGAGCAAGGGGTAATATAGAAAATGCTTAGCGAGAGGTTATTAACTAAGAGGACTTACTTAGAGCTAGGCTTACCATAGCATAGCAGTATATCCCACGCTAGGTTATAAGGGAGCTTATAACAAGCAAAATAGCAGATAGTTAGCAACCATCTAAAGCAATAGAGAATCTTATCCGCGGACTATAAGCTAACGACTTATATTGCTAAATATAATTAGAGAGGGTGCGCTGACTAGCTAGCGATTATAGGGGCTATATAATTAATAGTTATAGAACCCTATTATATAAGGGATAGTTAGAGATACTATAAGAGGGGTCTCTGGGGCTAGAGATCCTTTGCTAATACTATAATAACCGCAGCGCGGGTTATATAGGGGTGAATAAGACTACTGAGTTAATCTCGAGGAACCTCTACTAGCTAAACCTAGCTATAGATATATATAATTATATTATAGGGTGCTATATATGCCGGGGGAACTGCGTTCCGAGGTATAAGCCTTATAGAAAGTTATAACTACTACCCTTACCTATATACCTATTCTATGAAATAAGCATGGACTTTATTACTAGATTACTAGCGAGCTCTTAGCATATAAGCAGAGAATATAATATAGTTCTCATTATTATATGCCAAATAACTAAGTTTGCGATATTTATCCTAATAATAAAGCGGCTAATAGCTGCTAAGTTAGCGCGGATTATCTATAAATAGGTTAAATACTGCTTTAGAACCCTAGAGGGTATTATTAGCAACTAAGATAAGCTCCTAACTAGTTAATTTTAGGAAGAGTTCACGAGAGAGAGGGCTATTAAGCGCTGCCTCTCTACTATATACCACCCCTAGACTAATAGGTAGTTAGAAAAGATGTATTAGATATTAGAGAAGTACCTGCAAGTATATGCTAGTAACTCGCTATAAGAATAAGTAGTCTAGCTACCCGAGGCAGAGTTCATATATAATAACAGTTGCTATATTACTACTAGCTACTCGCTAATAGAGGACCTATATAGTTACTACCCGCGTTATATAGAATATATAACTCCTGCGAATAGGGTTATAATACAGGGCATAAGGGAGCAAATCAAATATATTTCAAGACTCCATAAGAGGAGGGCCTAGGAATAGTAGCAGAAGGCTACTAAAGCGTAAGCTAAGTACTATAATATGAGGCATAAGGACTAGACCTACTATTAGGAATAGGTTATCAGGCTATTAATAAAGAACTTCTGATTTAAGAATAAGAAACTAGTACCTAGGTTTATATGGGTAGCTATTATAGAACTAGTTAGCATATAAGCATATAGGGTCTATCTACTACTATAATACTAGTAGATATATAATATATTCTCTATTACCTTACTAGAACTATAGGATAACTACTAAGCAAGTAGCAAAGGTTTACTTATATATCCAGAGCTTGAAGATAACCTAGAGGAATAAGAGGTAGAAGAGATTATTATATAGCAAGGTATTAGTAATAATGCATAGTATTTAGTTAAATAGGTAGGATAGCCTATAGAATATAATATATAGGAGCCTATAGAGAACTTAGCGAATGCGCAAGAGGCTATTTATAAGTTTAATAGATAGTATAGAAGGTTTTATGAGAAGTAGGATAACTAGTTGCTAAAGTTATAATAATAAGTTATTAATTATAAGTTATAAGACTATAGAATAGAAGCTAAGTTGAGAAGTAGAATATTAATTATATTAAGTAGCAAATTATTACTAATATTATAGCGAAAAGAGGGTATTATCCTATAAAGAAAAGGGAGAGAGCTAACGATCTAACTAGCTATTCACTTCTAACTATAGCCATAGGCGCAAGCACCCCGACTACTATAACCACGAGCAGCACTATAGCAACTAGTTGCTAAGCTAGTATTACTAGTATTTTATTATTACTACCTGCAGAATATTTACTAGCTAACTCGCTACTAGACTTACTACTAGAGTTACTAACCGACTTATCACTAGAGCTACTACCCACCTTACTACCTTACTTGTTTTTAGAGCTATTATTAGAGATAGTAATAATAACCTTAGTCTTTTTAGCCTTCTTAGCCTTCTTTGCTAACTTACTACTATCCTCTTGACTATATTTAGTAGGAATATGAAGATAGGAGGTATATAAGATAGGGCGAGCACTAGTAATAGTAATAAAGTAGGAGGGAAAATTATTAGAAGCATACTTAATAAGATTATCTTATAGCACCTTCCTAAACTTAAGAAAGGAGTTAATATTATGCTTATAAGGGCGCTTAGGGACTAGCTTTATTAAAGCGTTATTAACTAGACGATTAATCTTATTATAGAGATATATAGCAAGACTATTATTATAAATATATAGTAGTTAGGCGGCGTTCAGGCGCTAAAGCATATTAATGCTATTATAAAGGGTACTAACCTAGAACTAATTATTAGCAGGATATAGTTAGCGAGGGAGTAGCGAATAATAGCTTATACAAACTAGGATATTAAGAGCTAGGTGCTTATAGATTAAAGCAAGCTCCTGGAGCTAGAGCTGTTCTATATTATAGCTACTACTACTAGTAGTAGGATTATAGATAAGCTTAGTAATATGCTTCTATGCTACTAAATAGTAATTAAGCGAAGTGAGAATATAATAATAATAAAGAGGGGTTAGGATACCCTCACGCTCCTAAATTTAGATCTAATAGAATATATTCCAGGTTATCTAGGCTACGCCCTAAAGCTCCTAGGGAACCCACTAGGTATTAGCATATAGCAACTAGGTAGCAAACTAGCGGAGACTTATAGCACTATATTTCTTTTTATTAAAGTTAGAATTAAAATACTTCTATGCATATTTACTATATATATAGCAAAGGTTAATAATATCCTAGTATATCTTATAGAGATAGCTAAGGCAAGGATAGCTACTACTAATGAGGTTACTAGAGAGGATCTCAGGATCGTATAGGTATTTAGCAAGTACTATACCTATACGCGTAATAGAGGATATTATAGAGAGCAATTAGCAAAATAATAGAGAAAGAGATAAACTAAAAAAGGGAAAGGAAAGAAAATTGGATAATTATAGCAAAAGCTTATCAAATAGGTGCTAAAGGAAAACGAAGGCTACTAAGTTAAAAAAAAGGATAGTAAAGAGGGAAAAATTCAACTAGGTCAGAGACCTTAAAAAGAAGACGCCCTTTTATACTTAATATCGCTAGGTAATAAGGTTAAATAATTACTAGCTATATACTACTAAATAGTTATATCACTATTAGTAACTAATTGAAAAATAAGAGCAATGCTTAAAATTCAAAAATATATACCACGCTAGAAAATAAAATATATTATTCGCTATAGCAGCCTAAATCTAGCGCGGGAAAGAGGAATAATAAATAATATAATAAAGGTGCTAAACTATCGCCCTATAGTTAGCAACATAGAGCTGCATTACGTCACTAGTACGTCTTAGGGACCAAGGCTTTAGAAGGGGGGGTAATTATAAGGAATAATAGCGGGTATAGGATATAAAGCTATGCTATTAGCAAAACATTAGCAAGTTAGGGGCGGATAGATACACCTTGGAGAAAACCCTATAAGCTGCAGACTTAGAAGGTTAAGCAATAGTTTCAATATAATAACGGATACCTACGTTTCAGCATTCTAGCCTTTCCTGGTTTAGGCCTATAGCCATACTCTTACAACTTATATTATATAATAGGACTTCTTTTCTATATCTTATAGAGTATTTATATAAGTAATTATAGAAAGAAATATATAGAGATGATTTAGAGGAGCTAGGCTTATACCTTTAAGTATAGAGAGTATACTATCTAAGCTTAATATAAATTTATATACTCTAATACCTCTAGGATCCCTATTATTAATACCCTTAGCTTAGACTTCCTAGATATTAAATAACCTAACTAAGGTAGCTTCTTAGTGTAAATTCATTAAAAGAGGGATCTCTTATTATTAGAATAGCTCTTTAATTCTAATTATTGAATTTATAAAGTATCTATTAAAGAGAGCATACGGACGTATATACTAGATTACCTTACTAAGGTCTAAGAATAAAATCCTTCAAGAGGAGAATAACTTACTTAGCTAATACTAGAGAGCTAAAAAAGCTTAGCGTAAATAAGGAGGGAGTTTTATTATAGCTAAGGTAGAGGATATTTAATCATAAAGAGAGATAATAACTTAGATTAAGGAGGAAATATATTAGAATAGTAGTCACTAACTGAGGACCAAGATAGGCTCATAGCGATATAGTATCTATAGGAATACTAGATATAATATATAAATATATTAATTTATTAAAGAAAGGTTTAATAAAGAGGTTTCTAAGTAGCTTTGATTAAGATACCTTTCTTAGTGCTAGCCATTAGTTATAAATAAGATATAGTTATAGTTAGGTAGCTAGCTCGCTTTTCCAGCTAGCTTGCTTATCAACTACGTTATAGGGTAACCACTTACTATTAGCTAGTAATAGAGACGTATGTAGCACCTAAATCTAGTATAATACCCTAAAAACCTCCCTCAGAGTACCTACTATTAAGTATAAATAACTACGTTAGAGTAGAAGCTCTAGATAGAATAAGCTAGATAAGTAGGAGGGTAAGCTTAGGGTTAATAACTAGGTTAATACTTATAATTATATAGAAAATAGCCTAATTTAATAGCGAATTAACTAACTTATTACTATTAACTATAAAAATAGTATTAGTAATAAATATAATAAACTTATAAGAGGAGGAGGGCTAGGATTAATTCTACTAGTAATCCTAAAGGAATTACTTAACCTTGCTATTAGTATTAGTATTATTTACTAGGGCGTCCTAGTCCTTTTAATTATTTTTAAAGTTAATAAGGAAGGTATTAAGCCCTTCTTTAGTAATATTTTAAAAGTATTTAGATTTAAATTTATTAAACTCTTAGGTTTATTTATTATTACTATACTTATAGGATTAGTACTTAGGCTCATAGTAAATCTAGTATCTTCTTAGGTTATTATAACGATTAGTATAAGATTACTCGTATAGAGGGGGTTCTTATTAATATAGTTAGTTTTACTAAGATTCATTATAATTATTACTATTTTAGTTTTAGTAGAACTCATAGTAGTTATTACTTTAGAATTATTAGTTATTATATATTATATTATACTCCTCTAGATCCTCTAAAGCTATAAATTATATATTAAGTCTTTAGTTCATTTAAGATATAGTATTAATAATAGAGCATAGGGAATTATAGAGGTCTTATAAATTAGTAAAATACTTATAGAGAGTAAATGTATACTCTTAAACTCCCTAGTATGCGCTCTAAATCTTGTAATAGAGGGGGCCTTTATTCATATTAAATTTCTTACTAAGGGTAGGTCTAATAGTAGAGAGGGTTTTAAATAGGATCCTAAGGTTCTTAGTAACGGATTTATTAGGGTTTTTATATATAAGACTAGGTTATATAGTATTATCCTATAATCCCTTATTAGAAATATAGAATTCCTTAGTTTTAAGGATTTCTTTATCTATATAACTACTTTAGTATATAGTATTAAGGGGTATTTAGTAGTAATATATTAAAAATAGTACTCTTAGGCGTCTCCCTTTAATATAAGAGAAAACGCTTTAGTATATTATTATACGAATATACCAGCTTTAGTATAATAATCCTTAAAAGTAAAGAGTTTTAAGCCTAATATATCTATTTTATTACTACTATACTTACGGTTATTATTATTATAAAACTTAATAGACTCTTAAGTTAGTATAATACTAGGGAGCGCTAGCTATAGCTAGCTCTAAGGAGAACGCTTCCGTTAGCAAGGTTACGCTATATATAGAATAAATCTAATTAGTAATACTATATATTCTATTCTCTATACTAAAGAGCGCTAGTTTTAAGCTCCTCTAATAGGATATTAATTATAATATCTAGTATTTAATATAAGCAAATAGCAGTGTAGTCTCTTTATATAATAGTCTCCTCTTAATATATAGTCTTTTATATACCTCCTGCTCTTATTAGAGGTATATATACTAATAGAGATAATAAGGGATAGGAGGTAAGTATACTATAGGTTATACGAAGAAGTAGCTATTTATCTTTTTAGCTTATACACTACTTAAAATCTATAGGTACCTTATAAAGAAAATAAGTAAGGAGATCTTTTAAAGCTTAAAAGTAATCTTTAATAACTATATTGTACTATATTTTAAAGCTTTATTTACTAAGTCTAGTTATAGCTAACTCTATATAACCTTAATAAGGGTATAACTATATTAATAAGTACTTATTCCTACTATCTAATAGCTCTCACTCTTATTAGAAGTCATATACTAATTGGGATAATAAGGGATAGGAGGTAAGTATATTATAAGCGATACTAATAAATAGCTCCTTAATTTTATAGCTTATACATTACTTAGAATCCATAAATGCTTCATAAAAAAGCAGCGCTAGTAAGCTATTTCTACTTAAGCTAAGTATCTCTAGTAATAGCTTTAAGCTCTAACTTAATAATAAGGGCTAGCTCATATACTACTTAAAATCTATAGGTACCTTATAAAAAAGATAGGTAAGTAGGTCCTAGAAAGCTTAAAATTAGTCCTTAATGATAAGGGCCTTATGCTATATCCTAAGGTTTTATTTACTAAGTCTAGTTATAACTAACTCTATTTAATAGTAATAAGGGTATAAGTTTACTAGTAAGTATCTATTATATATTTAAAGAAATAGATCTTCTTATTAGGATTTATAGCAAGGAGAACTACTAGATAGGTAAATAGTATAGTAGTCTCCTTATATAATACTCTCTTCTTAACCTGTAGTTCTTTATATACCTCTCGCTCTTATTAAAGCTATGTATATTAAGAGAGATAAGGAGGAATAGGAGATAAGTATATTAAAAGTTATACTAATAAGTAGCCTTTTGTTTTTTTTAGCTTATATACTACTTAGAATCTATAGGTACCTTATAAAGAAGTAGCGCTAGCGAGCTTTATCTACTTAAGCTATATATCTCTAGTAATAACTTTAAGCTCTAACTTAATAATAAGGGCTTCGTGCTATATTCTAAGGTTTTATTTATTAAGTCTGGATATAGCTAACTCTATTTAACCTTAATAAGGGTATAAATATACTAGTAAGTACTTATTATATACTTAAAGAAATAGGCTTTCTTATTAGGATATATAGCGGGGATAATTACCAGATATGTCAATAGTAGAATAATCTCCTTATAAAATACTCTCTTCTTAGTATACGGTCTTTTATATACCTCCCGCTTTTATTAAAGCTATTTATACTAATAGAGATAATAAAGGATAGAAGGTAAGTATATTATAAGCTATACTAAGGAGTAGCTATTTATTTTTATAGCTTATATACTACTTAAAATCTATAGGTGCCCTATAAAGAAGATAAGTAAGGAGAACTTTTAAAGCTTAAAGGTAGTTCTTAATAACTACCTTATATTATATTTTAAAGTTTTATCTACTAAGTCTAGTTATAGCTAACCCTATTTAACCTTAATTAAGGTATAAATATACTAGTAAGTACCTATTCCTACTAACCACTAGCTAGAGCCCTACTATATATATAGGGGCTATTAATAAAGAGCTAATAAGAGCTAATGAGAGTAGTATAGATTAAACTAAGCTATATAGACCTATATTTTAGACTTAGGATGAACTAGGTTAATTGTTTAAAAGATTAATTAGATTTAATCTTTTACTATATAGGGGTTTAATAGTAATAAGAGAGTTTTTTCTCTCGGGCAGGCCTAGCTTTCTAAAAGGTAAAGATTAACCTTCCTAACGGAAGGCAAAGGGATCTTATCTAGTAGGAAGTAGGCTTATTAGTTCTAACCCGTAGGTCTTATAAAGTCGAGACCTCGGGTATTATTCCTAGAATTTTAGAATAAAAAGGGTTAAGTAGTCTCTACTAGGGGGGATAAGGGAGCTAATATCTAGGGGATATAGGAGTAGTAGAGGGCTTTTATCGTTATATAGGAGTAATAATAATAGAAAAAAGAGGGGTTTTATCGTCCTATATAATCTCTAAAAAGAAATCAGGGTTTTAGTATATCCTTTAATAATTATAGGGTATTGTAATCTAACTAAATTAAAATTATTACTACTCTATAAGTAGAAGTTAGATGATTATTAAATGAGATTAGTAACGTTTTCCTTAATTTAACTATTATTATAAATAATAAATTTGCTATCATTAGTAAGAACTTTCTAAAGGGGTTTAATAGCATAGGTATTTATATAGTTAAAGGTCTTAATAATATCCTAGAAGTCCTCTTTAAAGTTAGCTTATAGTTAGTAACCTTGGATAAAGCGCTTAAGGTACTTACTAGCGTAGTAAGTAATGTAGCTAGTAAGCTTAGCTTAGTTAGCCATTTTAGAGTTAAAGGATTTAATCTAAGTATATATCTTATAATTAATAATAGTTTTAAAATTATTAGGGATTAGGATTACTAATTAGTAACAAGGTAAGGAAGAAGGAGAGGGGGTAGGATAGGTATTAGTATTATTAGCTATTAGGAAGGAGTAATAGAGCTATATTTATATATAAGATAGTTAGGCTAACCTTTATACCTCGATTAGGGTATTATCCCTGAGCTATAGCTTTAGGTAGTCAGTTCCTATATTAAGCGACTTATAGATATTATTACTATATCTCTTTTTATTAATAACCTAGTTCTTTCTCTTATATAGTATTCCTATTTACTTACTTCCCTAAAAAGAGACCTTTTAGAAGGGATTACTTAGTTCTCTAAAAGATAGACTTAAGGAGGGATTACTAGGAGGGCTTCCTTAAGGAGGGGACCTTTTTAATAAAGGAATTACTTAGAGGAGGGGGTTTAAAATACTTACTTATTTATTAGATCTTATTAACCCTAAAAAGGGAATACTCTAAATAGGGGATTATTAATTACTTATTTTCTAGAATAGACTTTGAAGTAAGAGAAGTAATAGACCTAGAAGGCCATAAAAAGGGGAACATTAAAGAAATAATAAGGTCTTAATAACATAATTAACTAATTATAATTAATTAATATATGTAGTTTTTAATAAAAACTTAGTATATACCTTTTTACTCTAGAAAAATAAGCGCTACTAGTATAAGCTAAATAAGATAGGTCGACTAGATCTTTACTACTAGTAGAGTAGCTACTACTAAAAGCTTTTTAATACTTATTATAACTTAGATATAATAGATATAATATGGGTAGGATGAAGTTAAGAAGTTAAGGTTATAAAGTTATAAGTAGTGAAGTTATGAGTAGTGAAATTATAAGAAGGGGAAACGTAGGAAGGGTTATTTAGATAGAGAAGGGGGGGGGGAGGGGGGAGGGGGGGGGGTTAGGGATATAATAGCTTAAAGTTAGAAGGTCGACTTTTAGTAACTATAAATAAACCTAGTTTATTAGTTTTTATAAACGTTAAAGCTATACTCCTTCTAAAACTATCTCATATAGGCGGTCAGGGCTTCCTACGTTTAGAAATTATAAACTTTAAAGCTATAGTTATTACTACTTTCTCTTATTGTAGGTAATTAGGGCTTATTACTATTATCTCGGGTTATTACTATTAGTAATATAAACAGAGTAGTAATATAAATAGAGGGTTAGTATTAGTAGATTTAAGTATTAAGGAGGGGGTTAAAGGAGGGAAAAGCAGCGAGGTTAGTATTGATATTAGAAAGTACTAAATAGTATTAAATATACTAAATTTACTTAAAAACCTATAGGAGTTAAAATTAGTACAATAGGTAGTTAATATAAAGTAAAAGGAGGGGAAGTTTAGAAGAGGGCTTTAAATAATTATAATATTAATAGAAGGTAGTATAGTTAGTAGGTATAGGATATAATATCTATAATACCTATAAGGGTAGTAGAAAGTACTGAAAGAGGGTAAAAGTAAGGGAGTTAGTAAAAGAGAGTAAAAGTAAGTGGGAAATAATAACTGTACTAGCGTAACGAAAGATTATAAATTATTAACTATTAGTATTAAGGTTACAATAGGATAGACTATAGTTATTATTAATAGTAGGGGATCTAGAATTTCTCTTATAATATTAGTGATAACTTTATAGGTAATAAGTAAGAAGTAAAAGCTAAAATATTAGTAACTAAACCTAAAACCTCTATTGGTATAATAATTATATAAAAGAGGAAGCTTAGGATTATTAAGTAATTAATATTATGTCTTTAGTTTATTAATCCTTACTAATCTATAGTTATAGTACAACAATAAAGTTAACTACTAATTAGTATTAGTTTTATAATATTAATATATAAAGAGAGTAGAGAGGTTAGGCATAGTATTAAGTCTAAAATATTATTAATAAAGTTACTATTAGAGGGTATTGAGCGAGGTAGGAATAATATAGGAAGCTAATAAGGTAGGTTATATAATAGGTTATATAACTACTCGCTAGGTCCTAGTTATTCTAACCCGGGCCACGGATCTAAAGCTAGATCTAGCCTACCGGGCGAGTAGGAGTCCTACCTATTGCGTGATACGACATATGGATGCATCCGGTATATTATGTGATACTAGTACGTTTGCGGAATATTAGGGTATCAAGGATTAGGGTATAAAGAGCCCTATAAGGTCCCCCGAAGTAGTTACTATAATATAGGTAAGTTTTTTCCTATCTTATAATACTTACTATTTATAGTAATATTATTATAGGTTATAAGCAGAGCTTACTCCTAAGCTATAGATATATATATACGCCTTACTTTGCTAGATCCGGTAGGAGACCCCGAAGCTACCCTACTACTACTATAAGGGCTCCCGAGAGCCCTAGTATTGCCTCGCGGTAGCGATACGAAGCCTAGAGGGTTCACGAGAGAGCCCTACTAGCGAGGGTCATTCTATACTACGATAATAGGACTTCCCTAAGAGAGAAGACTTTATAATAAAGCCTTAAGGGGAGGTAGGATCCCGCGAGGGAGGGCCCCTAACGTTAGGAAGGGCTTGTGCGCGCGCGGCGTATACGCGGGTCCTATAGGGAGGGCCCTATATACGCGCAGCGTATGCGCAGGAAGGATCCTATTAATCTAGGATACTTATAATATCCCCTCAGGTTAGGGTATAGATTTAGATATATACTATAGCTAGTACTTAGGATTACCTAATTAGGAAGTTATAATAACTTGAGGGGTAGAGCACTAAGGTTTTAAGGGAGTAATAAGGCAGGGCTAAATATTTAGATATATACTACAGCTAGTATTTGGGATTACCTAATTAGGAAGTTATAATAACTTTAGAAGCATAGTGACTTTAGGGGAAGAGCGCTAAGGTTTTAAGGGGGTAATAAGGCGGGATAAAATAATAATATACTAGTTAAGGGAGAGTATTATAATATATAGGTATATCTAGTATATTATATAATACTAGTACGTTTACGGAACATTAGGGTATGTAGGATTGGGTTATAAAGACCCCTATAAGGTCCCTCGAAGTAGTTATTATAATATAAGCAAGCCTTTTCCTATCTTATAATACCTACTATTCATAGTGATGTTATTACACTGAGTAGGTAGCGAATATTCTCATAATACCCTTTTGTTATTAATATTATAAACCTTATATATATTAGAGCTATGACTAATAATAGCTCCCCTGAAAGCTCTAGGATCGAGCCTTTTTAATAACGGATCATAATATTTATAGTAGTATAAACTACCCTGTACCCTTATATAATTTATATTAGGGTTTCCTTTATTCTTTAACTTAAAGGTAGTCTTATAATTAAGAGCTTTATATAGGGTTCTATTATATAGATATATAGAAGTAACAACTGCCTTACCCTATAGGGATAAGGGTAGACCTAAATTGTATAATATTATTCTGGTTTTATTAATAATAGTGCGTATAATACGCTCTATTATTCCGTTAGGTCTATGTGTATATAGCGGTCTAATATTGTGGGTTATACTAATTTCAATATATGGAGCTTTAATACGTTTATTAGTGAATTGTAACCCACTATCCGTATTAAATTGTCTAATACGCTTATTATTATTATTATTATTATTATTATTAAGTTTAGCCTTAAATTTATTAAAGGCTTTGTTAATAGTTTTAGCTTTTTAATTTCGTAGTAGGTTTCCCTATACAAAACGGGTATATTTATTAACAAATATTATAAACTACCTATAATAATTATAGGTTTTAGGAATTATAGGTCCGCAAAGATCTAAGGCTATATAATCTAAATAATCTAGATCTTTATTATATATAGATTCTTGTTCACTTTAGTAATAAACTTACCCTTAAGGCAGGCTTTATAAAGTAGAAGATTTATTATATTCAGAGCCTTAGACCTATATATAAAAGACTTTTAAGA
This sequence comes from Colletotrichum sansevieriae, assembly GCA_026260285.1. NCBI lineage: Eukaryota > Fungi > Ascomycota > Sordariomycetes > Glomerellales > Glomerellaceae > Colletotrichum > Colletotrichum sansevieriae. The sequence goes on along the minus strand of JAOQIF010000229.1, from coordinate 66,185 downwards.
TATCTATAGCTAATATACCCTAAACAATTATACCATAGTCCATATATTTCTTTGTTATTATTATTGGTTATTGATTGCGTATTGAGTAAATTATTATTATTATTACTATTATTCCTCTTATTCAAGGGGACTAAGTAGCCTTAATTCAAAGGTACTTTAAAGAGATAGAGGTTATTAAGCTTACAGCTAGTAGCTATAATACGATCCTTATATATATTATATAAAATAGGTTTCTATTTATAATAGAGGCAATACCTATGTTATTAAGTCGATTTTAACTAAGTAAATCAATACCTAGTTTAGAATAATAAACATATTTCAATTTTATTTTATTATTATTAGGGAAAATATCCAGGTCTCCTCTTATAGACGAAGTAAGCTAGTTAGCTTTGGCCTACCTTATACAGGTATTTGTAGGTTTTTTATCATATACAAGAGTGTAATTTCTAGCTATATATATAGTAGCAGCGGTATCAATATAAAATATAGTATTAATTTAGTTATAACGCCTTGATCGTAAATCCTTTCCTTTAGTTCAAATACTCCGTTAAACCAAAGTACCTAAGGTTAAATTATTAGTTATAGTATTATTATAAGGATTATTAAGGGATATACTTACGTTTTCAAATTCCTAATTTTCATCAGAATCGTTAAGATCCATAAGATAAACGTTTTGATCAACATTTTGATCCATAGATATATAGGGGGTTATTGAAATATTGTTATCGTCTTTTTTATCTTCTATCTCTTCTATAACCCTTGAGGTAGTTATATTGACTTCCTTAGTAGTAGAAATAGAAGGTTTATTATTTTTATTATTATTTTGATTTTTATTATTATTGTTGTTATTGTTATTGGTTTTATTCTACTATGCTAGGGCCTTTTTAGGATATAGGAAGGCATAGTTATCCTCAGTCTAGCTAGTCTTTTTAAAGGTTTTTATAATAAGGACCCTTTAGTCTTTTCTAAGGTCTTTTATTAACATTATTTTTACTATTACTTTTATTGTTATTTTTAGTAGTAAGATTTAATACTTTACCCTTACGTCTTGATTCGTCTAATAAGTTAGGGAATAGACTATTAAGTATATAAGTATTCTTATAAGCCCTAAGACCTTAAGTAATAGTAGTAATAAAACGATTATATTCTTTATCTAGGCTATTTAATATATGTACTATAAATACCTAGTTAGGCAATTTAAGCTTATTATATAATAAGTTATCTATAAGTTCCTTTATTCTATTTATATATTCTTCTATAGAGTTAAAATTACTTAAAGTAGTATTAAATAACTCTTTATAAGTCAGGAACGTATTAGTATACCCTATAGGCGTATATAGGTCTTTAGGATATTTCTAAGCTTTCAAAGCTATTATATTATTCTTTATAGCCCTCAGAGACTTCTTATTATAGAATAGCTATATATAACTTAGGGCCTTATTATTTAGATTAGTACTATTATTATCTATAGGCTTAGATAGGTCTATAGTTATATATTTATTAATAAGTAAGGCCTTAATATATATAGACTAAACTTTATAGTTATTAGGTCTAGATAGCCTAGAAAGCTATACTTTTAAATTAGACATTATAATAACCTTAGAGTATAATTCATAAGCTCTAATAAGGTATATTCACAACAATACGATAAGAGAGATATATTATATTGCTTAGTAGTATTAACTATAGCTTTATTATATATTATAGGTTGTTATGTTTAAACCTAGAGGTCATAGGTTTAACTTATTTCCCTTCTCTTTTATTCCTCTTTCGAAGGGCCTTTAACTAAAGCCTCTTCTATAGAAGGCTAAGTAGGCTCTTCTATAGTTAGGATAACCGAAGGTATATAGCCTATATTTGGCCTCGATTTTATATCGGTATAGATATAGGTAAACTAAGACCTATAGAGGCTCGGAGATAGTTTAAAGATATAATTAACTAAAGTAAGGTCGAATAGCTTAGCTAGTATATTATCCCGTTTTAAAGGGGTAGTTATAGAGGTATAATGAAATAATTTAGGATTCTAAATAGCTTCTCGTAGTAGATATTAATCTCGAAGCTAGTAAACTAGTCTAGCTAGTATTTCTAACTCTATATAGGGTATATAGAGGCTATATACGAGGGGTTAGACCCGAGTTTATTTAATAAGAGGTCGCTATAATACTATTTATTTATGCCAAAGAGGAAAAGGGGAAGTTTTCCTCTCTAGTAGAGATTTTATTAGTTTATAGGCAATTACTAGGTAGGACTTAGGTAAGCCCTAGGTAGCCCCCTTAAGGTAATAAACCTAGGTAGAAGCCTAGGTAGGCTTAACCTAGGCGTAGCTTATAATACTAACCCCCCTCCTAGCTAATCCTCCCCTAGATATATACTAGGTTACTATTATTATCTATAACTAGCTTATATTGAGCCTTATATCAATTTATTATAGCAGTCTCTATTATAGCCTCTATAGGCTCCTAGGTAGGCTCTATAAACCCCTCCTACTTAACCAGGCCCTCGTACCTCTACTCTTACCTAATTACTTTCTATTATACTATATATATCTCCTCTATATATTACTTAAAGCTACTATTATTAGCTATAACTACTAGTAGCTAGAGATCTATTCTTACCTAAGTAGGTAGGGGGCTCTCTAGTACTCTCTAGAGAAGGTCCACATAGAACCTCAAGTAGATATTACTAGGTATATCTAGTTTAATAATATATAAGCTTAGACCTCCTATTATAATATATTTATAGTATAATTATAATAGCTACTTACTAAGACTAGGGCTCTTATAGCTAGCTATTAAGAGCTAAACCTTATTACTTACTTAATACTCCTCTAAAGGTATCCTATATTAGTTTATATTTTCCTCGCTATATTACTAGGTTATTATAATACTTACTTAGATAAAGTCTCCTACCTCTTATAGCCTAGTTACTAGGAGAGTAGTTACTATATCCCTAGAGGGGGCCCCCTATAGTATATTATTTATAACTAGTATAGGGTTAGTATAGTATCTATATTCTAGGGGGAATAGTAAGAGCCTAATTATATTACTAACCTTATTATAGATCGCTAGCTAAGGAGTAAGTAGGAGCTATCCCTAGTTATCCTATACCTAAGCTATAAATACCTATAGGATAGCTTATATCTCCTACTTCTATCTCTTAGTATTACTATTAGTTTATAGGTATTATATAGTGCTTAATAGTCTCTTTATACTAGTAAGGTAATAGAATTTAGCCTAGAAGTAGCTTACCTAGTTAGACCTATAATTACTAAGAATATTATATAGGAACCTATATAACTAGAAGTAGTAGGTAGGAAACTAGTAGGTATAAGCCTCTACCTCTATAGTACCTATCTCCTCTAGTATTACTAACTTACCTAGCTTATTTATTATAACATATAAGTATTAGCTAGTATTATTCTTTATAAGTAGTAGGTCTATAATAAAGTCTATTAAGAGGTCTAAGTATAACTAAGTAGGTATTTATAAGGGCTTTAGGAACCCCCTCTTAACTTACCTCTAGATATATATCCCTCTATAGATATTATAATTCCTTATAAACCTCTATACTATCTATAAATATTCTAGCTAGTAGAACTACTAGCTTACTATTTCTAGTATATCATTATGGCCTAGGTAGGTAGTTATACTTGGATTATAGCTCTATTAGATTATCCTTATATAGAGTTCTCCTAATAGCTTATTATTATCCTCCCCGCTAGGTACCTATTGCCTCCTTCCAAATATTAGCCTCCTCTAGTAATTAATATTATACTTACTAATTTACATCTTAGCTCTTATATCTAGTAAGTAGCTCTAAAGCTAGTAGGTAACTAGATTGTATATAGCTTTATATATTATATCCTTCTTTATAGTTTCTAGTTATAATACTTATAACTCAGGGTTATTATTAAAGACTATAGTTTCTAGGATATTATTATAACCCTTCTAACCTCTCCTTACTATGGGGCTAGCTATAGGGACCCCGCGTGGTTAGGCGTGGTTTAGTATTAGCTATAAGACCCTCCCCTATTTCTACTTATTATTCTACCCTCGTAGTATATCTTATTTTCTCTAAGAGAGGGTATTAGGGACTATTACTTCCCTACTAGGGTAGTATTTATTAGCACGGCTATAAAGGTTAAAAGAGAGGTAGAAAAATCCCTAATATAATAGAGATAAATTTCAGGCAACGCATAATATAATAGAGTAATCTTTTTTATTAGTTATATAACTTATGCGGATAGAGGGGAAGATCTAGATATTAATAAGTACATATTCCATAGGTAAATACTATATCTATGGCGTTAAAAAGCCAGGGGAAAAGGTTGGTATAAGTAGGTAGTAGTTTCGCTAAAGCCTCTTAGATACTTAGGCGCGCTTTCTTATATATATAGTAGCTTACGTCTTAGCGCGGTTTTAGCTATGCGCATATCGGCGCTTTATTATATATATATATAGCTAATAACGCTTAGATATAGGGCTTTATTTCGCCTTATTTCCCCTGATTTTCTAATCATGAACTTTAGCCTTAACTTTGCTAAAGTATTTAGAATATATTAACCCTAGTTATATAACATCGAATGGTATACTATTGGACGCTTCATTTAGAGCTAAACCCAAATATATACGTTATTGTACTATATCTCCTATATATATAGAGCTATAGCACTTTAAAGATAAAGTAGTAAAGTAATAACTTTTACTCTATTTCCCATAGTATTCAATGGTAAAGTCGTACTAGGATAATTCTTCTACTTATTAGCTCTAGCGCTCTATAAAGTACTATTTCTTTCTAAAGTACTTAAGCCCCTAGTAATTAGTTAATACCTTAAAGGAGGTTATATTACATAGCTCAATTCTCTATATATATAGGTAAGAAATGATTATGAGGAGCTCCTTATTATAAATAGAGTAGTTATGCTCTATAAGTAAGAACCTCTATAAGTAGAATACTATAGGGTACTAAGTACCTTCTAAGTTAATCTAGGAGAGTACCCCTCTTAGTATAAATCCTAAATAATTAGTTTTAATAAAAACGTCTTATCTTCTAGGTTAAACTAATGGAGTACTAGCTAGGTATTAAAAGCTACTTAAGCTATAAAAAGGCTTGTTCTTAGTTATCCCCTTATTAAAATAATACATTCTTCTTAGTAAGTAGTATAAGTAGTTTAATAATATCTCTATACCCTAGCATAAATACATTATAATAGTTAATAAACCCTAGGAAGCTCTAGACCCCCTTTAGGAAGATAAGGAGTAGCTACTTAGTAATTACCTAGAGTTTCTTAGAGTTATAAGAAAGGCCCTCCCCTATACTTATAATAAACCTTATATACTTAACCCTCTTAACTAAGAACCTATAGTTCTCAGTGTCAAGGTTTAGCCTAATATTTACTAACTTCTAGAGGACCTCCTAGACCTTCTTCTTATAATCCTCTTTTATTCTAATAGAGTAAATTAATATATTATTTACATAGGTAGTAATAATATTATTAAGAAGGTTTAATAAGGTATTATTAATATACTACTAGAAGCTAGTAAGGGTATTAATTAAGCTAAATAAGTAAACTACTTATTTAAATAATATATACTAAGTATAGAATATAATTCTCTCCTAGTACCCCTCTACTATCCTTAACTTATAAAAAGCTATTACTATATCTAACTTAATATACTACTTAGCTATACTTACTTAATATAATATCTTAGAGATTAGTAAGAGGGAGTAGTAGTTTCTCTTAGTAAATATATTAAAAGCTCTATAGTTAGTACAGAAGTAAATCTCTCTATCTAGCTTTCTTATAAAGAGTATTAATACCCTAACTGGTAAGCTACTAGCCTTGATAAACCCTTTATCTAGGAGGTCTTATAGGGTCTTCGTTAGTACTAATAGCTCTTCCCTTAATATATTATAGAGGAGCCCCTAAGGGAGTATTAGTTCCCTTCTATTTAGTCTTAATATAACTCTAATCTAGTAGTTTACTCTAAGTTACCTAGGAGGTAATAAGTAAGTATTATTAGTGTTAAATAAGTTAGGGAACTCTCTTAATACCTAGCTTAGTAAATAGTATTACAAATCCTCTTTTAGTTCTAAGTTTAAAACTTTCTTAATATTAGCTAGACTAATAGCTTATACTAGTCCTTCTATAATACTCTTTGAGTACTTATTATATTATCTTACTAGGCGTTATTAGATAATAGAGAACGAGGGTATATTAAGGAACCTTATGACTCTTATTTCCTTTATGAGGGGGTTTTTCTCTTAGTCCTTTAGGTATAGGTTAATATATACCCTCTTATAGTATACTTAGTAAGCTATAGTATTAAGAATAACCTAGTTCTATTCTATTTAATAGCCCCCTAAGAGGATATTAAGGTCTAAGCTATTAACTATATATATAAAGATATACTAAGTATAACTACTTATTTCGAAGTTAAATATTACTATATGTAGAGTATTACCTAGTAATAGTCCGCTAAGTATATAACCCTTCATAAGCTAGTATCTTTTTTTAATATATAGAAGGTAAAGGTATTAGGCTAGGGAAAGGTTAATTATTATATAGCTATTACTCCTAGTATCTACTAGGGTATAAGCTAGATATCCTCTATTAACTCTAACTTAAACAATAAGCTTATAATTAGCTAGTTTTTCCTATTTATATTCCTCTTAACCTAATATTCCCTCTTAGTAGGCTCTAGGGCTTAATTTCGCTCTAGAGTTAGTCTTTTCCTAACTCCTTATCTGCTCCTAAGAAGTTAGCTACTACCTAGTAGTTAATTTTAACCTTATAGCTTATAGGTTCCTCTTTTATAATCTTTACTTCTATAACCGTAGGTAGTTAATCCTCTTTACTAGAGTAGCGCTAAGTAATATACTCTTTAACTCTATAAGTATAGTAGGTATAAGAGTTCATTATACCTTTCTATATTTATTATTATTATACTAGGGAGGTATTTAAGGAGGATCTAGAGTTTTAGTAATTATAATATCTCGCTTCCTTAACCTAGGAGATATATATAGCTCTAGTTATATAGGTATCTCCCTTAGTATCTCTAATAGTAAGTCTCTAGTAAGTTACTAGGTAGTTACTAGGGGCTTTCTGAAGATCTACCTTCTACATAATATTTTAAACCCTAAAGTGCTAGCTATTATAATGAGTAAGTAGGTTAATAATAATTATCTAGTCCCTTAGCCTAGGGGTAAGAGAGGCTTCTAGGAGTAAGACCTAGACCCAACTTAGCTAGCTTATACTACTTATATTAGCTAGCGTTCGCTCAAATCTTAGTAGGAAGGATATTAGGGATTTATTCTCTTTCTACTAGAGGGTCTATAGCTAGGTTATAGCTTATGACTGGATATTAGAGCCCTAATAGGTCTAGTAAAGGTAAGTTATAAAATCCTCTAGATTATATTATCTACTATTACCCCAAGCTCTATAGAAAGTGGAGATTACTTATTAGAGAGCGATATCTAGGTAAGAGTTAATAAGGTATTATATCTCTATATTTATAGGGTAGAATACCCTATTAATAGCGATTTTATACGTTGTTTATTATACCCAGGAGCCGTATTCCTTCTACTTACTTAGGCACTTCAGGGCTAGGGGTAGTAGCTTCTAATATATTATACTAGGTATTCCTAATACCTCATTAGGAGTACTTATAGGGTTCTATATAGCTATATATTAGCTATTCCCCTATTTAACCTCCTATACCTATTACTAGAGGAACTCTAGTATTACTATTAAATTGGCTTATAATAGCTTATCTCAGATTTTAGTTATATTATTATTAACCATTTTACTAACTAATGGAGAGTAGCGCTTAACTTATTATTATTGTTATAATAATAAGGTTAAATATATAAGGGGTTAGACCCGAGTTTATTTAATAAGAGGTCGCTATAATACTTTTCATTTAAGCTAAAGAGGAAAAGGGGAAGGTTTCCCCTCTAGTAGAGATTTCGCTAGTCTATAGGGAACTACTAGGTAGGCCCTAGGTAGGCCCTAGGTAGCCTCCTTAAGGTAGTGAACCTGGGTAGAAGCCTAGGTAGGCTTAACCCGGGAGTAGCTTATAATACTATATCTCTTTAAAGAATACCCTAAATAGGTAGACTTAAGGTAGAGTATAAGCTTAAGGTATTTTTTACAGTATTAAAGAGACTAGATCGGTAGGATATTCTTAAAAAGGTTTAAGCTAGGCTTATAACTTATAAGAATAGGTATATAGGTAGTAAAAGAGACGCTAAAGTAGCCTGAATAATAAATATTAATAGACTATTTTTAATTATAATAAAGGCTAATAAGTTTAAACATAAGGAGGCATTTCTTCTAGAATAAATTAATCAATAAATCGTTGGAATTATTAATATTATTTCTAAGTTATAAACCCTACCCTTAGTAAGTACGGGGTAAGGTATTCTAAAATATAGCTATTAAATAGCGAATTATTTATAAGGGACTGGACACCCAGGCTAGAGAAGCAGGAGACACCCTAGCGAGCATAGGCTAAAAGGTGTAAGGGACTGGATACCCAGGCCGGAGAAGCTGGAGACGCCTCGGGAAGCATAGGCTAAAAGGATAGAGAGGCCTATAGGTCTAGGGTATAGAACCCTTATAGCAAAGACTTAGTAAATACTTACTAAAGGCTAGAAATAAAGGATCTTAGAAGAAATAAGCAAAAGTAGTATAATAATACTAATCCTACCTTTTAGGTGCTTCTACTATTAGTTTAATCTAACTATAGCTTATAGCCCCTTTAATACCTTTATAATTCTTTTACTTCTACCTTGCTTTAGGAAGGTTAGTAATAATAATAATATTATATACCTAAGCAACGCCTACTAATTAGGCTAAAGAACCTACGCCTAATATTCGCTAAGAGTAGAGCAAAATAGCCTATATAAACCTATATAAGGAAACTAACCCTAGCGAGTAATTAGAAGATAATACGAGCTAATAAGGGGAGGTAAGAAGCTATACTTCGAGCGAGGCTAGGGACCCTATAGAGAACGGGCTACCTACGCTAAATACTTGCTATATAGATAACGAGCATATATAGGAAAATAGGGAATATAAGACCCCTTCCTATAGACTAGATAGGCTAATAGGCTAGCTTAAGCTAAAGGGCTAGATAAAGCAACTAGCTAAGTATTAATATAATAGATTATAACTATAATAGCTAACTAGTATAAGCTAATTGCTACTATATCAAGCAACCGAGCTCCTGCTGAGCAATCGCCTCAGGTTTATAAAAAGCCCCTGAATTATAATATAGCATGCCTTACTAGCGAATCTACTAGTATAATAAGGGAAGATCAGCTTATTATAGTTAAAGAGGCTTATAAGCACCGCCCTAGCTGCTCTAATAGCTAGTATATCTAGTAGGCTTTAAGTATAATAGAGTATACCCTATAAATAGAATAGCGGAATTATTAGTAAATACTTATAGATAAGTTAGGGAATTAGGTTAACCCTAAATAGGAAGACTTTAGAATCTTTATAATAGGGTAGTATATCGCGCCCGAGCTCTAAGAGTAGAACTACGATAATATTTTAGGATAGTGCTATTAGAAGGATAATAAGAAAATAATTATATATTAGGCTTAATAGAAATCTAATAAGTAAGTACTTAGCGAGCTAAGCATAGGTAATATAAAGGTGCACGCCTTCTTTTAGGGCCTTATTAGGATCCTGAAGGATAAGCTCTTTAAGTAGGATATTAACTATACTAATACGTATACTATTACCCTATATATATAGAGATTATAGGAGATTATAGAAGGGAGATATATAGGAACGTCCGCTAGCTATTCTAAGTTATAAAAGCAACTATACCTAGGCTCTCTAGACCGCTTTTATAAGAGTAGCTTATAACCCCCTAGGTTAATAGACTTAAGAGACTGCTACCTAGAGACCCTATCTTAGAATAACTACTTAGCGGATGCCTGCGCAATACCTAGCGCTAGTAGTATATCCTCTAACTCTTAGGGACCCTAATGCTATAACTATAAGAAGTATAGCTATATCTCCCCTAACTATACTAAACCCTATGCGCAGCTAATAGGTAGTAACTAGAACCTAAACCTAAGATAGGGCGGGATAAGTGCGATTATAGCTCCCTATATAACTAATACTAAAGACTTAGAATATAAGTAGGCATAGATATAACCCCGAGGGGTACTATACTAGAAATAACCTTAGTTCTAGTAGGATAGACCGTTAACGGATAGGTATAGTACTCTAAGCATCTAGCGAAGTTAAACTAGAGGTTAATATAGATACCTATATAATAATAGATATTATATAAGAAGATCTTATTAAGAGGCTCTAACTAAAGGAGGCTACTAGTATTATAGCCCCTGAATTAGTGGATTTCTAGGGAAGGCCTATGCCTATAAGAAAGGTCTACTAGCTTATATTCTTCTTTATAGATAGTTAGGGTTACCTATAGAAGATTCGCTAGGCTTTTATTATAAGCCCTCGCTCTAAAGGAGTAGGAGATATCCTTCTATCTAATAACTCTATTAGATAGGAAGGTATTTATATAGATACCTATATATATACCTAGTTATATAAACCCCCCTCGCTTGCTAAGCTAGAAGCAATTATCCAAGAGATTATAGAGAATAGCTAATAGGCCTATATTATATACCTAATAAATACTATCAGCCTTAATAAGAAGGATATAGAGACTTTAGGCAAAGATTCGCTAGATAATAAGTAGGAGAAGAAGATTCCTAGGGAACTTTAAGACTTTACTAACGGTTTTAATAAGGAGAATATAAAGAAATTTCTAAGGCTAAAGGGAATAGTATACTATATTAAACTAAAACCTAGCAAGGTACCCCTATATAGACCTATATACCTTATATTAGTAGAGCAATTATAAATGCTTGCTAGGTAAGAGGTAGTAGGCTGCATATGCCGCTTAATTAGCTCCGCAGGAGTACTAATACTATTTATACCTAGGAAGGGTAGAACCCTATAACTATATATAGACTATAGAAGACTAAATAAGATTATAAAAAAAAACTATTATTCTCTGCTATTAATTAGCAAGCTTCTAGATAGACTTGCTATAGTAAAGTTTATTTCTAGGATTAACTTAAGCAAGGTATACTACTAAATTGCAATTAATAAAGCAGATAGGTAGAAAATAGTATTTAAAACGTGATATAAGCACTTTAAGTATACTATAATACTATTTAGGCTTATGAATACCGTAGCAACTTTTTAGGCGTATATTTACTAAATACTTACTAACCTTTTAGATACCTGCTATATTATATACCTAGATAATATTCTAATCTACTTAGATATAAGGGAATAGCATACTAAAGACCTCTATACTATCCTATGCTACTTAAGGGCTACTAAGCTATTTATAAAACTAAAGAAGTATAACTTCTACTAGATCGAAGTAGACTTTCTAGGGTTCTATATTACCTAAGATAGTAGTAGGTTAGACCTGGATAGAGTCTAAGTAGTTACTAAATAGCTAGTACTAAAGTCTTTTAGAGATATCTAAGTATTTCTTAGCTTTTATAACTTCTACTATAAGTTTATTATAAGATATTCTTATATTATAGCTCCTATAAATAGCACGCTTAAGGAAAGCTAGAATAGCATAAAGTCAAAAGCCTTCGCCTAGATAGGGGAGATATAGACCTTATTTAAAATACTTTAGAGAGTATTTGCTAAAGCCCTAATACTAAGATATTATAACCTAGCGTTAGAAACTAGGGTTAAGACTAATATATCTACTTAGGTAGTATCTAGTATGCTCTTATAGAAGCATAGCATAGTCTAGTACCTAGTAGCCTTCTAGTTAAGGAAGCTCTTAGATATAAAGAAGTACTAAGCTATGGGCTATAGGAACTCCTTGCTATTAAAGAAAGTTTAGATTATTAGGTATAATAGTTATAAGGACTCCCTAAGAAATTCATAGTACTTATAGACAATATAGTGCTAAAAGAAGTGCTTGCTACGCCTATGCAGGATATTTATAGAAGACTTATATAATAGGTTTACTACTTATTAGTATTTAACTTTGAAATCTAGCTTAGGTTAGGGGTTACTAATCTAGTAGATAGACTATTATAGCACCCTAATTATAGTAGAAGATACTAAGGTATATAATATACTTCCTACTCTTAGAAAGAAACTTAGGCTTATTAGCTAGCTTTTAGCAATAGATTGCTAGTATATTGCTAAGCCTAAAGGAACTATAGCTATTATAAGAACTTATATCTAAGCTATTTAGCAAAGCATATAAGAACCTTGATAGAGGGCTAGCTCTATGGTTAAGGGATCCTCACCCTTAAGTTAGCACTACCCTATGATAGGTACTAATAAGTTACTATATATAAGTATGCATATTAGCGCTATTACCTATATAAAAGCATATATAGGTGCTATGCTAACTGCTCCACGAGAGAATAGTAATAGGCTAGAGGACTCAGGGGGAGCCGGGGTTACTATATTAGAATAGTATATCCTAAATGCTATAATAAGAGAGCTTATTTAGGATAAAATAGCTTATATACTATAACTAGGCATAGATCTCAAATAGATAGTTAGAGGGCTATAAGCTAAAGACTACTTCTATAGAGATATATAGCTAAGGTTTGCTGAGATACTAGGGAATACTAAGGATACTAAGTTAATAGGAATAACATCTTTTAGTTCAGAAGAAGACTTATTATCCTAGAAGAGGGATCCCTCTGCTATGAAATCCTAAAGAACTACTATAATATGCCTAGATTAGGGTATATAAGAGCAAATAAGATAGCTAAGCTAATCTTATATAAAAGTTTTATTAGCTATAATTAATAGAGGACGTATAGTAATATATTACTAAGTAACCGCGCTGCTAAGGAGTGCGCATACTATAGCATAAGCTATATAGGCTACTGCAAATACTAGAACTACTAGCGTACCTATTCTAATAGATTTCTTTAGACTTCTTAAGTAGCTTATTAGAAAGTTACTAAAATAATAGAGTTACTTATAATATAATTCTAATAGGTATATGCTAGATAACTAAAGTAGTATGGTTCTTAGTAATAACTAAGAAACTATATGCTGCAGGTTTAGCGAGGATCCTATATCAAGAGATTAAGTGCTAATACAGCATGCCTAAGGCTATTATTAGTAATTAAGATAAACTAATTACTAGTTAGTTCTAGCGAGACTAGACTAAGGCCTAAGATATAGAAGGGCGCATCTCTATTATATATGTCACAAAAGGGTATGGTGCAGAGTGAGAGAGTTAGTATAGATAGGTGCAAAGTTGAACATCCATTCTTCTCTAGCCCTCTAGTCTACTAGATAAGGGTATATAAGGGCTAGAGGACTTATCTAGGGAGCTACCTAGTGCTCCTTATCTATAGACTTCCCTAGGATAGCCTATTTCCTAAGGCGCTACCTAGTATTCCCCTTCTATAGACTCCTAGGATAGCCTATTATCTAAGGCGCTACTTAGTATCCCCTTTCTATGGACTCCTATAAGGTAGTCTAATAAGTCCTTTTCCCTATAATCTTATCCTAGCTTATAATATAATCCCCCCTCTCTAAACTAGTCTATCCTTAGACTAAGCTATTCTATAGTTATCTAGAGGGTACCTAGTGACTACCTAGCTTCTTCCTATAAGCCTTCCTAGTTCCTAGTTCCTATAGGTCTAGAATTTAGCATCCCTAGGTCTAGGTATATAACTCTTCCTTAGATAGCTAAGTAGCTTAGAGGAGTAGTTAGCTAGTAGTAAAGCACCTTATCCTCTACCATAGCTACTCTTATAGCTCTATACCTAGGTAATAAGGGACTTTATAGCTTAGAGAATCTTAGAGGAGTAGTTAGCTAGTAGTAGGGTATCTATCCTCTACCCTAGCTATACTTATAGCTCTCTACTTAAAAGGTGCTTAGAGGAGCTTAGAGGAGCAGTTAGCTAGTAGTCCCTAGCTCCTCTTATAGCTCTCTATCTCAAAGTCCTAGGACTACCTAGTAGTTATTTAAATATCTATAGCTTAACTCCCTCGCGAGGGTTATTCCTTCTTTTATAGGGTTGCGCTAAAACGTATTATTATTTAGGCATATTTTTATTGCTTTAAATTCGCCTTCGGAATTATTATATTTTCTACGCGTTATTATATTTTTAGTAGCTTTATAGGGGTAATAAAGATATTCTCCCTCTAGGGGTGAAAGAGTTTATTATTATAGTATAGGGGGTTGCTAGTAGTTATCTAGTGGTTATCTAATACCTCCTTATGCGCAATAGGGTTAAATAAAGGCGAATAATATTATAATCTAGGGATTATCTTCTTTTTAGCTATGCAAAAAGCTAACTTTAGCATCGAGTTAAAAAAGTATAAATATCGTTTAAAATTTCATCTATCCCAAAATCCTTCCTCTTACTTCTTGAGATTCATAATACTAACGCTGCTACTGGCAACTTATTATTAGCCTCCTGCTCCCCTATTATTAACTTTATCTCAATTATTGTATAACGAACCTACTATTATATCTTCTGCTGCTGCTAACGCTGCCCCCTTCCCTACTAATATCCCAGATACTTCCTATATCCCTATAACAGGTGAGCTGCAGGTATGCTCCTGCTGCTGCTGCCTCCTAGCGCAGGCAAAGGAAGAGCTGCCTAAGGATGATATTCCTAAAATCAAGCTCCTCGCGAGCTTAATTATCTGCTTTAAGAGCAATAATAAGCACCTAGTTCTTAGCTAGTATTTATCTAATATTTCGCTAGCTTTAGCTTTAGAATTTATTACTAATTTATATATTCTTTTTAGATATTTTAACTAAATATAAGCATTATACTAAAATAAGTAATAGAAAAGCTTATATTAATATAAGTTTTATATATTATTTTCTAGTGCTTAGCTACTAACTCCCTATAGCCTAGTTATCGCATAATAGGCGCTGCTAATAAGCTCAGGCGCCTTATAAATAAGGGTAGTTCTAAGCCTAATATTCAGGCCTAGTATACTAAGAATAAGGTAGGTTATCTAGTGCCTCTCTAGTGCTTTACTACTAGTATCTAATTATATTTAGGTGGAGATCCTTACTACTTAACTTATAGTTAAGAAAGCCCTCTAGGCTAAAAAGAATAATACTAATATTATACCTAAAAAGCATAAGGATAAGGAGGCTGGAATCTCTATAGAGATAGAGGATTACTAAGTAGCTGCTTTAGAGGAGGTTACTACTTCTTAATAGCACCTCTCTAAGGAGGTAGAGAAGTAAACTAAGTTATTATATAAATAGTATAAGGAGCTCTGCTATTACTACTCTAAGATAGACTAGTTTACTAAAAGATAGACTAAGATATAGGAGTTATAAGCTATATACGCCTAGGAGTTAGTTAACTCCTATAATAAAGTTATAAGTCTATATAAGCATTACTAATACCTCCCTAGTACTTATCTAGTATTTCTAATATATTTTTAGAACTATGAGGCTATTACTACTAAATCTAGTAGCAAAGATAATAGCTTTAATACGATAGGCGCTAGCGCCTAGGGGATTTAAAAAATTTTAGGAGCGCCCCTAGTAGGCTGCTAATAAGCTTTAGGTGGTTTTTAGTTGCCTTTAGGCATATTTAGTTACCTTTAGGTATTTCTCTCGTTTTTTTTTTTTTTTTTTTGCCTTACTAGGGGCCTTCGGGCTAGTGAATTGAAATACCTAGCCGGCGTGCCCTGTTTCTAACTAACTATTAGTTCCCTATTGAATCGTGTAGGTATTATGATATTTCTACCTATAATTAGGCTTTATAGTCGTTTTATAAATCAATAGATATACTATATTGCAGTTCCTATGAATTATCTAGTTCGCTATAGTCCTTCTATTTGATAAAGTACTAATTGTTCTATCTAGGGCCCCTATAGGTAATAATATGGTCTACTATATAGATATTATTATTATCGTTATTAATTAGGATTTCTCGTGGTAGGACGGCTGAGCTAAAAAAGGGTTCTAATTATATAGGCGCGAAAATATTATAAATCTAGTAGATTTTATCTATATATAGCTTATATGCTTATCCCCTATTAATTACCTATTAGATCCTGAATAGGCCTAGATACTTATTAGAAAGTTTCTAGGAAGGCCGCCTTTACCTAATGTTTTCAGTCGAAAGTAATACGAGGTCTCCTATAGTGAAGATAATAGAGGTCCTCCTCTAATTATAGAACTTGCTATATGTTTTATTATATTTATAAAGCAGGTTAGTAATAGCTAACCTATAGGTAAGTAGAACCTAAACTCTGTTATATGCTGCTAGGACTACTAAGACCTTTTGCTAGGGTTTAATATTATTAGGTCCGCGGGGAGAATATCCTATTAGCAGCTTAGCAAGTAGTATCTTAGTAGCCTCATAGTAGGAGTTATTATAAAGTCGAGCTATATTACCTAATTATCCTAGTTAATATTATGGAAAGCTTATAAAAAGTGCTTAATGCTCTGATTTTGGCATTCTATTTAGCTATTAGTCTGGGGATAAAAGGCAGTACTAAGTTTCCTCCTAATAACTAGCAGGTAGTATACTTCAGCATAAGAATTGCTAGTAAATAGCGATCCCTAGTTAGATATAATAGCTTCTAGAAGCCTAAATATGAGGAAAACGTATTTAGTAAGTAGTGCAGCTAACCTATTAGCTATAAGTAACTCCCTAGTAGGGATATATAGGGAGTATTTCATAAATTAGTTAATAATAACTAGAATATTATTATATAGCTTATTTCCTATTATAAGGGATAGCAGCAATTTGGTGATAAAGTTAATCGATATTTATTAAAAGGGCTAGTAGGGGTGCAAGTTTGCTGATAAGAGGTGGTATCTTAGTTTTATATACTAACACGTTATATACGTCTTAATATATTCCTTTATATTGCTCTTCTATAAGTTCTAGAAAAATAACTTTCTAATCCTCTTTAGTATCTTAGTAACCCCCTAGTAACCTCTAGATAGTTTATAGAACGCTCTGAGGGCTTCGTTCTGACGTAGGTAGTTATTAGGAATATATAAGCCCTCATAATATTATAGGGTACTAGTATTATCTAGTAACTACCTTATCCCTTGTTATTCCTACTCCTTATTAATATAAAAGGGGTCTTTCTGTTAGGCTTCTTTAACTTAATTATAAAGCAAGGGTATAAGTTGTTCTAGGGAGGTATTTAATAGTTAACTACCTGGTCGTCGCCTAGTGCCTACCCTTCGGATACTAGCCTAGTTAAAAAATAATAGAAAGTCTTATAGGAGCAAGTCTCTAGCTTCCTTAATCTCTATATCCTTAGGGGTATAATTAGGTCTTTATGAGAGGCTATTAGCTAGGTTATAGCAACTAGGCTAGTATTTAATCTCGAAGTCGAACGTTAATAAGTCCTATAGTAGCTATGCCTAATAGCTATTAAGCATCTTCTTATTAGCGAGGTACTAATATCCCAGGTAGTTAGTAATAAATTAGATATAGTACTAAGAGTAAAGCAAGTAATACCGCTACCTCACTGCTACCTCCCTAATAGCTAGTAGCTCTGCTTCTAGCATGCTATACTATAGTTGCGCGCTCTTAATCTTCTAAGATATGAATACTACTAGTCTCTATATATCCCCTTCTAGTTAGCTTAATATCACCCCTATTATAAAGTCTAATATATTAGTTTTAATACGAACTAGGAGCGTGGGGTTGAAGTAGCGTAAAATAGATACCCCTATAAATAAAGCGCGGAGCTAATGGAAGGCAACTAGTACCTCACTAGTTATTACTAGCTATCCCTTAGCTATATTAGCAAGTTAGATAGTAAGTAGGCTATATATTTTAGAATAATTCTTAATAAATCTCCTATAGAACCCTGTAAATCCTAGAAATTGCTGGATTTATTATATTATAGTAGGTACTGGCTACTTAGCGATTACCTAGACCCTCTCTTGTTCTATAGCAATCCTATTTACTAATACTATAAGCCTAAGAAAGTCGATCTATTCCTTATAGAATTTATACTTATCTGGGTTTGCATAGAGGCTACTAGCTTCTAACTAGGTGAGTACCTGCCTCACTACCTCTATATAGGAGTCTAAATTATTAGTAAATATCAAGATATTATCTAAGTATATAATGCAAATAACGTTAACTAGGCTTATAAGTAACTTATTAATAAAAGTCTAGAAGGTAATGGGTGTATTAATAAGCCTAAATAGCATAATATAGTATTTATAGTAACTATATCGCATGCGAAATGCTATCTTCTACTTATCTCATTCTTAGATCCTCCCCTAGTAGTAGGCGTCTTTAAGGTCAAGCTTAGTGAAGTACTTTGCTTAGGAGAGTTAATTGAGGATTTTGTTAATTAGGGGGAGAGGAGTATAGTTCTTAGTAGTTACTTAGTTAAGTCCCTAGTAGTATATATATAACCTTAACCTACCTCCCTTCATTAGGATAAATAGGATTAGCACCCCTACTAGACTTATTAATAAGCAAATCTATCCCTTTTATAGGGCCTTATAGATATAGTCCTTTAACTCCTCTGACTCCCTTTTAGCTAGTAGGTAGATTAGTCTAAATAAGGGCTTAGTCCTAGGCTCTAGGTTAATAGGGTAGCTCCTAGTAGTCCTAAACTCTAGTATAGTTCCTACTAGGTTAATATTAAATACCTTTTTAAAATCCTAATATTCTAGTAGGATATTTATTTTAATATCCTTAGTATCCTCAGGTTCCTAGGTATCCTCCTAGTAGGTAGTAGTTAATATCTAGTTAATCTATAGTATACCTATAAGTACTACTCTTGCTTCGTTTTTAATATGCCTAAGCTCTTTTCTAGTTATAATAGGGCGAATGCTCTTCTTATATAGGGGAAAGGTCTAGCTTAACTCCCTCTAATTAATATTAGGGTACTCTGCTATATACTAAGGGATCCCTAGGATAGTATTATAGCTATTACTATCACTAATTCTGAAATTATATAAAACTATCTACTAGATGCCTATACTATTAGTTATTTAGGTAACTAACTTCTATATGCTATAGTTAGGTCCCTTAGATGCCTATATTCCCCTTATAGGTTCTAAGTTATTAGCTTCTAGTTAAGTACTAGTTATAACCCTCTAGTCTATAATATTCTTATTAGCTCTGCAATTAATAAGCGTAGTACTAGTCTTCTAGCTACCTATAACCTAGACCTATATTATTATTTTAAAGCAACGTAGCTAGTTGCTATCCTACTAAACTACCCGCATAATTACCTAGTTCTCCTCTAGTTATTCGCTAGGGCAGGGTTTGCCTTTATAGCAGGGGTAGCTGCACTTCTTATAGTATAGGCATATCAAGGAGATATAGCCTTTCTTATTATAATTATAATAAATAGTTTCCCTCCTAGTATCCTATGATAAGTCCTTGGTATGCTCCTAGTAGGTACTAGTATAGCTATAGTCCCCCCTTATAGCCTCAGTCCGTTCCTCTGGATTAGTGGTTTAGCCCTCTAGTTATTATTCCTTATAGTTAGTTCTCTGGTCCCTTACTAGTAGCTTATATACTTATATATTAACTATAAGTTTAATATTCCTAGCCCTTATTAAGATTAATATTAAGCTGCGTTTTTAGTAATCTATTTACTATAATATAGTATTAAAGCTTAGAGTCTAGCCTAGCTATTACGTTAGCTACCCGGATCTGCTCTAGTTATTAGTAGGGCCTCTCCGCCTTAATCCCTTTCTAGTAATTAATAAAGCTCTAGTATAACTATCCAAGTTATTAGTAGGCCTATTCAAGCTGAGTTTATATGCTAAGGATCCTAAACCCCTTATTAGCTATACTATTAGTTAACTAGTCTTCTATTATTACCTAAGTAACGTTCTTTGCCTTATTATTATATCTAATAGAAAGGTATAAGGTCTATTACTTTGCTACTAATCCTTCTAGGCACCTAGTAGTATATAGCACCTTCTTAAGGTCTGAGGTGATCAGACCGTGATCTTATTTATTTTAAATCGCATATCGAGGTTAAATATAAATTAATTATAATTAGTCTAGGTACCCCCTTTATACCTAAGTATTAGGAGGTGCTTCCCCTAAAGTTCTAACTAGTGCTTCGCCTCAGGGTTGCTGCTAATAACTACTTAGTAGGTAGTGGGGTTATCTATTAGGATTAATACTTAGCTAGCTCTTAAGGCCTTAAGATATTCTTATTTATACTTTAGTTAACTCTTCTTTTCTTCCTCCTTAATAAGGCGATCTAATTTAGCCTCTATTAGTTAATTAACTAGTTTTTTACTAGTACTCTCTTTATTATTCTAATTAATAGGTATTTCATCCTAAGTTTAGCTATTTAGTAGCTCCTGCCTAGCGGGTGATCCTACCTCCCTAGTAGACCTGCGGGTAGGTATCATTATTATATATAGTACTGCTCTAATAGTCTATACCCCTATTAGTATAGGTAAGAGAGAAGAACATATTATAAAAGGGTATAGTATAGAGTAAGAGATTTAGTATAGATAGGTGCAAAGTTAAATATTTATTCTTCTCTAGCCCTCTAGTTTACTAGATAAGGGTATATGAGGGCTAGAGGACTTATCTAGGGAGCTACTTAGTACCCCCTATCTATAGACTTCCCTAGGATAGCCCATTACCCGAGGCGCTACTTAGTATTCCGCTTCTATAGACTCCTAGGATAGCCTGTTATCCGAGGAGCTACCTAGTATCACCCTTCTATAGACTCCTATAGGGTAGCCTGATAAGTCCTTTTCCCTACGATCTCATCCTGGCTCGTGATAATATAGTATCTGCAAATAGATAGCTAGACTAAAAGAATATACTAAACCTTAACTATATATCTTATTAAGTTTAGCAAAAGCTTGCGCTACTAATAGGTAATATAACTAGTTAAGGCTAAATTTGTATCTAATAATAGTAAAGATGCTACTATTGGCATATCCCTATTTAAGGCCCTTATAGGATACTACCCTTGAATAATAGACTACTACTTGCTAAACGTTGAGATCAGGACCTAAGGGGTTAATAAAAAGCTTAAGAAGCTAATAGAGGTTTACTAAAGAATAGCTAAGAATTAGTAATATATAATAGAGGTATAAGCTAAGAATATAAATACTAGAAGAAATATATAATTATATAACGTTAGAGACGTTATAGAATTCTTAATAAAGAACTTCTATTTTATAAAGGGTTAGCAAAAGCTTGCCCTATAATTTATTCCTATACTAGTTATAGAAGTTATAAGCTCTAATACCTATAGAGTATAACTTCTAGAGAAGTATAGCAGAGCATATAATATCTTCGCTATTGCTTTACTTAAGCTATAATATAGCTAAAAGCTTATTATAGGGTAGCTCCTAGACCTTGAAGAAGACCCTAAAGAATAGGAAGTTAAGGATATTATATTATAGAGGGAAGCGCTAATAAACCCCCTATATTTAGTTAAATAGTAGGGCTAGGTAGTAGAGTATAATACCTAGGAGCCTGAAGAACACTTAGCGAACGCTTTGCAAATCCTCGCTAGATTTAAGAAATAGGAGCATAAGTTATATTATAAGTAGGATAAAAAGTAGTATAGAGCAATAAGAAAAGTTAATTAACTATAAGATAGCTGAAATACTAAGAGAAGACCCCCCCTATAAAAGCAATGCAAAACCTATAGGTACCTAACGTTATACTACTATAGAATCCCACTATATATTTGCTAAAGTTCCACTAGTACTACTACTTATTATTATTACTATCACCCTCTTCCTTATTATTATTACCCTCGTCGCTATTATTACTATCCTCGCTCTCTTCCTCCGAGCTATTACGAGTACTATTGCTATTACTACCCTAACTATTACTCTCTATAGCGTTATTAGAGTTACTATTCTCCATACCTAAGGACTTATCTTCCTCGCTATTACTAACCTAGTACTACTAAGCTATTACTAAGCTATTACTAACCTTCTTATAAGAATTAGGTTAAGGCGCGGGGCTATTACTAATAACCTTAAAAATAGTAATAAGAGCCTAGTAATAGGTATTATAAAGCATATAGGAACCTTAAATCTTCAAAAGCTCCTATAAGGGAAGCATAGATATATAGGTATTACTCTTTAAGAGCTATGTTATTAGGATATTAATAAGCTTATTAAGAAAGGTAGCATACTTTAAGATATAAGTTTTATTATATAAGTAAGTAGGGAGAGTATTATTAAGCTATACTATAATCTCTTTAACTAAAACCTTATCCTTAGCCTAGCGAGCTGCTTATAAATATATATTAGAATAATAAATAGGTAAGACTAAATATAAGGTAAAACCTACCTTAAGCAAAACCTATAGATACGCCTAAGTGCATAAAGCTATACTCTCCTCTATACTTATAGCAAGTAGTTAGTTCTTATAGTTCTTAATACTAGGCTCAAGGCTAATAGGGTTTACTAACTAGTTATAGAGGTATTAGAGAAGCTCTTGCCCTGCTCTATAGCTATAAACATATAGAAAATCTCGCGCTATTAATACTAACTAGTAGCGATCGCGCGGGTATAACGCTTAACCTAGTTCTAGTAGAAACGAGTAGTACTAATAAGATAAGTAGGAATCTAGAAATAGGGGGGGTTAACTAGTACCTTCCCTAAATAATTACTAAGCTTACCCTGCAGTACTTAATACTATAAACCTAGTATAACTTATATATATAGTTATTATTATATTAATAAGCGCAGATAACCTGGGTATTCTTAGGGACCTATAGCGCGTAGCTAACGCAAGGTTTGCTACTACCCGCCTAGTTACGCTAATAGTCACTATTACTAAGCTTAGACTTAGTAGTGCTATACTTAGCAAGGAGTTAGCTAATAAGGCTCTTAGTGCTTATAATAGTTATAGAAGTATTGAAAGATAAGAAGGATCCTGCGAAGGGTCGATAAAGGCTTATATAAGGGCTTAGATAATATAAAAGTAGTTATTAAATAATATAGTATGATAAGGAGGGAAAAGAACTAACCCTGGGGTATAAAAAAGCTATTCTTTTATAGATAGCTAAAGAGGCCTTGCTAAATAATTATAACGGTATATACAACTTTAGATAGCAAAGAATAGTGTCACGAGCCTGGATGAGATCGGACTTACCGGACTACCCTATAGGGGTCTATAGAAGGAGGATACTAGGTAGCGCCTCGGATAACGGGCTATGCTAGGAGTCCGTAGAAGGGGAATACTAGTAGCGCCCCGGGTAACGGGCTATCCTAGGGAAGTCTATAGGTAGGGGGTACTAGGTAGCTCCCTAGATAAGTCCCCTAATCCTCATGCACCTTTATATAGTAAACTAGAAGGTTAGAGAAGAATAAACGTTATAACTTTATACCTATCTATACTAACTCTTTCACTCTATACTATACCCCTATTTTATAATATATTCTTCTCTCTTACCTACGCCGATAGGGGTGCAGACCGTTAGAGCAGTGCTACGTATAATAACGATACCTACCCGCAGGCCTACTAGGGAGGCAAGATCCCCCGCTGGACGGGAGCTACTAAATAGCTAAACTCAGGATGAGATACCTATCGATTGGAATAACGAAGAGAGCACTAGTAAAGAACTAGTTAATTAATTAATAGAGGCTGAATTAGAGAGTTAACTGGAGCGTAAACGAGAACATTTTGAGGCCTTAAGGGCTAGCTAACCGTTAATCCTAATAGATAACCCTACTACCCACCAAGTAGTTATCAGCAGCAACCCCGAGGCGAAGAAGCACCGGTTAGAACTTTGGGGGAAGCACCTCCCGATACTTATATACTCTGGATTTGCTAATAATATAGACTCCTATATAGAAGTAGTAAGATAGGTACTCATAGGTACTAACCCGGTTAGAAGCTAATAGCCTCTATTCGAACACTAATAAGTACGAATCCATAAGTATAACGAAAGAGGACCCTATTATTTTCGCTACCTATCTAGGATCTAATAGGTGATTAATAGGGGATAAACGGATGAGCTCTAGAGCGATAAAACTACCGAATCTATAATATTTTTGCACCTATGTAATTAGAGCCTTTTTTTTTTAGCTTAGCCGTCTTACCACGAGAAATTCTAATTGATAACGATAATATCTATATAGTAGACCATATTATCACCTATAGGGGCCCTAGACGGAACCGTTAGTACCTCATCAAGTGGAAGGGCTATAGTGAACTAGATAATTCATAGGAACCGCAACGTAACGTATCTATCGATTTATGAAACGACTACGAAGCCAAATTGCAGGCAGAAATATCACGATCCCTATATGATCTAACGGGTAACTAGTAGGTAGTTAGAAACTAGGCACGCCGGCTGGGTATTTCAATTTATTAGCCCGAAGGCCCCCTAATGAGGTAAGAAAACGAAAACCGCCCGAAGGCTACTAATAAAACGGAAACGAGGCCCGAAGGCAGCTACATATACCTAGAGCTTATTAGCAGCCTACTAGGGGTGCTCCTGAAAAATTTTAAATCCCCTAGGCGCTAGCGCCTATCTCCTCAAAGCTATTATCCTCGCTACTAGAGTTAGTAGTAATAACCTCGTAATTCTAGAAAATATTAGAAATTAACTAAATAAGCACTAGGGAGGTACTAGCAGGGCTTATAGGGATTTATAACTTTATTATAAGAGTTAATTAACTCCTAGGTGCGCATAGCCTGCGACTCCTATGCCTCTGCTTAATACTTAGCAAACCGCTCTATCTTAGAGTAATAATAGCAAAGCTCCTTATGCTATTTATATAGCAACTCGGTCTGCTTCTCTACCTCCTTAGAGAGGTGCTACTAGTAAGTAGTAGCCTCCTCTAAGGTAGCTACCTAGCAGTCCTCTATCTCTATAGAGATTTCAGCCTCCTTAGCCTTATGCTTCTCGGGTATAATATTAGCATCGTTTTTCTTAGCCTAGAGGGGCTTCTTAACTATAAGCTAAGTAGCGAGGATCTTATCCTAAGTACGATTAGATACTAGCGATAAAGCACAAGAGAGGTATTAGGGAGGCACTAGATAACCTACCTTATTCTTAGCATACTATGCCTGAATATTAGGCTTAGAACAGCCCTCGTCTATAAGGCGCTTAAGCTTATTAGTAGCGCTTATTATACGACGGGTAGGCTATAGAGAGTTAGCAGCTAAGATTAGAAAATAATATATAAAACTTATATTAATATAAGCCTTTCTATTACCTATTTTAGCATAATGCTTATATTTAGTTGAGGTATTTAAAATTATATAAATAAGTAATAAATTCCGAAGCGAAACTAGCGAAGCACTAGATAAGTACTAGCTAGGGAATAAATACTTACTATCGCTCTCGAGGTAGATTATTAAGCTTATGAGGAGCTTTATCTCGGGAATATCCTCCTTAGGGGGCTCTTACTTCGCTTATACTAGGAGATAGCAGCAGCAGGAGCACCCCTAGAGCTTACTTATTATTAGGATATAGGAAGCATCCGGCGTACTAGCGGGAAAGGGAGTAGTATCGTTAGCAGCGGAAGATATAATAATAGATTCGTTATATAATAATTAAGATAGAATAATAGGGGAGCGGGAGACTAATAGCGACTTATTAGTATTGCGATCTAAAGAAGTAAGAGGAAGGATTTTAGCAGGGCGAAATTTCAAATAATATTTATACTTTTTAACTCAACGCTAAAGTTAGCTTTTTGCGCAGCTAAAAGGAAGATAATCCCTAGATTATTATATTATTCGCCTTTATTTAACCCTACTATATATAGGGAGGCACTAGATAACTACTAAGTAATAACTAGCAAACCCCTATATAATAATAACGAACGCTTTTACCCCTAGAGGGAGAATATCTTTATTACCCCTATAAAGCTATTAAAAATATAATAACGAGCAGAAAATATAACGATTTAGAGGGCAAATTCAAAGTAATAAAAACAAGCCTGAATAATAACACGTTTTAGTATAATCTTGCGGAGGAAGGAATAACCCTTGCGAGGGAGTTTAACTATAGGTATCCAGATAACTACTAGGTAGCCCTAGACCTTTTAGATAGAGAGCTATAAGAGTAGCTAGGGTAGGGGATAGGTGCCTTACTACTAGCTAACTGCTCTTCTGAGCGCTTTTAATTACTTTTCTTTTTATATAGAAAGCTATAAGAATAGCTAGGGTAGGAGATAGGTGCCTTACTACTAGCTAATTGCTCTTCTAAGCTTCTCTAAACTATCTATATAGATAGAGAGCTATGAGAGTAGCTAGGGTAGAGGATAGATGCCCTATTATTAGCTAACTGCTCCTCTGAGCGCTTCTAATTACTTTTCTTTTTATATAAAAAGCTATAAGAGTAGCTAGGGTAGGGGATAGGTGCCTTACTACTAGCTAACTGCTCCTCTGAGCTTCTCTAACCTATAAAGTCCCTTAATACCTAGGTATAGAGCTATAAGAGTAGCTAGGGTAGAGGATAATATACCCTACTACTAGCTAACTACTCCTCTAAGCTACCTAGCTATTTAAGGAAGAGTTATATAGCTAGACCTAGGGATGCTGAATTCTAGACCTATAGGAACTATAAACTAGGAAGGCTTATAGGAAGCAACTAGGTAGGTACTAGGTACCCTCTAGATAACTATAGAGTAGCCTAGTCTAAGGATAGACTAGTTTAGAGAGGGGGGATCGTGTTATAAGCCTGGATAAGATCGGACTTACTAGACTACCCTATAGGGGTCTATAGAAGGAGGATACTAGGTAGCGCCTCAGATAACGGGCTATGCTAAGAGTCTATAGAAGGGGAATACTAGTAGCGCCCCGGGTAACGGGCTATCCTAGGGAAGTCTATAGGTAGGGGGCACTAGGTAGCTCCCTAGATAAGTCCCCTAATCCCCACGCACCCTCATATAGTAAACTAGAGGGTTAGAGAAGAATAAACGTTATAACTTTATACCTATCTATACTAACTCTTTCACTCTGCACTATACCCCTATTTTGTGACAAATAGTAATTATTTACTATAACAGGTGCTACCTACTAGGAGGTAGATATACTGAATTATTAATAGTAGTCGCTATCTAAGCTACTTAATAACCTCGTAACGCGCCTATTATAAGGGATTAGGATTACAGCGCTGAAGATTAGGATTACGGCGCTGGGCCTCCAACGAGGTTTAACCGCATTAGTCAGCTGAGCCGAGCCGAGCCCTAAAAAGGGCTCCGCACGCACAAGTGGCTAGAAGGGCCAACTTGTCTTCTACAATACAACCAACCCCTACGTTACTACTGCTCTTTCCTTCCCCGGCCCGGCCTTTTGTAGGCTATAACACTCACACCTATTTAAAAGGGGGATAATAGGATAAAAAACGAAGTTATTATAAGGGTATAGTATAAGAGAGTGCTTGCTAGATAAAGGGCGAATAGCTAGAGAATAAAAACGAAGTTACTATAAGGATAACTGCTCTCTTTCAAAAGAATATAATAAGACCCCTTTAGAATAACACTAGATAGAGGGTATAAAAAGGGCCTAAAAGGAGAGAAACTATAAGGAATAGGACTATAGGCTTAGCTACTATATCTATAACTCTAAAGGCTCTATTATCTTTTAGCAAATATATAGCAAATAGTTACTACGCTAGATAATAGTAATAATAGTGAAGGACTGGGACCTACCCTAGATAACTAAGAAAGATAATAATAGAGGGCTATACTATAATATCGGACCTTATAATAGGGACTACTATACTTAGAAGGGGGATAATTATAAGGGACTAGATACCTAGGCTAGAGAAGCTAGAGATACCCTAGCAAGCCTAGGCTAAAAGGATAGAGAGGCCTATAGGTCTAGGGCATAGAACCCTCATAGCAAGGACTTAGCAAGTACTTACTAAAAGCTAGAAAAGAAGGATCTTAGAAGAAGCAAGCAAAAGTAGCATAATAATACTAAACCTACCTTTTAGGTGCTTCTACTATTTAGTTTAACCTAACCGCAGCTCTTAGCCCCTCGATACCTTTATATTATTAAGCTTATTAAGCAGCATCATGCTCGGATCACTAAGTGGTCCGTGCACTATTTGTTTTATATTCATACCTACAAGTATAAGGATTATAAATACATATATATATATGTATATGTAAGGTTGTCAATATTATTAGAATTTATATAGCTTTTTAAATTATTTATTTCCCAAAGGAAATGTTGTTATAATTATTATGTTATGTTTTATAGCTATTAGTATATTATTACACAGTTATTATATATATATATATATATAACTGTATATGCTATAGTTATTTCTTAAACTTTATTTAAAATTTATAATGTTGTAATAGAAGTATTAAGATATACCTTCGGCATTCTTATAAATTCCAATCTGTTTGATTTCTAATTCAAATAAATCGTATAATATAGCTTATAAACCAGGGTCTCTCGGGAATTTGGAATCCACTAGTTTCCAAGAGCCTAGTATACGTACCGGTTTACTAGACTTCTTAAAAGTATATATACTCCTCTTAAGTTACTTACTTCTATTCTAGATTTAATAATAAATCTAATAGTATTTTAAAAATACTTAGAATCTACTACTATTATCTTTTAAAAAGATAGAATCTAATAATACTACTTTTACCCCAACCCTCGCCTTAGGCTAGCTTAAAAACTAAGCTTATTTACTGATTTATGCTTCTTTTCTTAACTTCCTTCTTATACTAGATATAGCTAATCCTATTAGTTATAATATCCCCTTAGACCTATAATTTACCCCTTTTAGTAATATAGACCTAGCCTTGGAATCTCGAGCTAAAAACGATTTTTCTAGTACTAATTACCTTAATTTAAATCCTAAAGCCTTATTTTTACTTTCTGATTTATCTAACTTCGAATCCTTAATTAACCCGGAACTTCACCATAGTTTAGGCCCTTAACCTACTAAACCTTCCGATTTATAAGGCCCTTATAGCCGTCTTATAGCTTTATTTCATCTAGAAGGCTCTATAGGCCCTTCTAAATAGCCTATACCTCAATCTTAACCTTAGCGCTCTTTAAGCCCTATTAATAGTATTAGTAGTATAAGTCTAACTATAAGTATAGCTTTTATTAGTTATTTAGTTAGTTTTATATTAATATTAGGTATAGGAAGTACTACCCTATACTTATAGCTGCTATAAATACAGCTATAGAATGTAGAAGGGCTTAAACAGGCATCGTATCTAGGGCAAAAAAAGTAAAAAGCTTTATAAGCGCCATAAGTAATAAAATATTACTACTTTAGGCATCCTCTACTTTATTTACTTTAATAGTAGTTTTAGGGTATAATTAGATTTAGTTAGTTATAACGATATAAAATAAAACAAAAACTTAAAATCTAATTTTAAATTAGTGTTTACTATTTATATATTATAACGCTTATTATACCCCTTAATATACATTTTATTATACCCCTTATTATAGCCCTTATTATACCCCTTGAGTTCGGAATTACGCCGTAGCCCCTTCGCAAAAAGACTATAATAAATTCACCTAGTTCGCAGGTATAATTTAGGAAATATTATATACGTGTTTTAACCTATACCCTCTATTAGTTAAGGAAAATGATATAGGAACCCTATATATTCCTACTACGTATAAGGAAACCCTTATATAATGTTAGACGCGCGCTATACCGGGGCTAATTATATCGGAGCCGAACGAGCTACTAAGGCTCTCGTGGCCAAGAAACGCCCTCGCTAAACCTTTTAGCAAGGTGCTGCGAAAGCTACTATATAAGATAACTCCTTAACCCAAAAGGTCGACCTTCTAGTAAGGTGCTGCGAACGCTACTACACGAGAGATAACTCCTTAACCAAGGAGGTCTTTCCCAAGAGGTTCTCATAGCTAGAAGTATAAGAAGCTCTGCGAGGTATTATACCCCTTATTATACCCCTTATTATAACTCTTATTATAACTCTTATTATAACTCTTATTATAACTCTTATTATAACTCTTATTTTAACCCTGATTAAAACTCTTATTAGAACTCTTTTTAACACTTCTATTATATATTTATTATAATCAAAAGTAGAAAACTATAATAGTAAAAGTAATATACTAATGACTAATACCTATTTACTCATACCTAGTATTTAATAATCAATATGTAGATACGTATGGAATAATTAATCTTCCAAAAACTTTAATATAGTAGAGAAATAAATAAAATCTTCTCTATTACTTATATTATCCACCAGTAACATAATACCCATAATACTATTATTAATATAAGATAAGGCTAAGGCAAGAAGTTTATTAATAGAGGTAAACTCTTATATAGTTAGCATGAAGTATTATAAATATAAATTAATAGTTATTATACTTACTGTATTAGTCATATCAGTATTATTACTTAAGAAGTAAAGATAATTACTATTTTTATTAATTAACTTTATAGTAGTAATAAAGGATACTACTTCTTTAGTATTTAGAATAACAGTTTTAAATACTCCATTCTCATAAATAGTATTATAATTACTATTATCTATTTGAATGATATTGGATTCATAATATAACTGAGTCTTATGTTGGATAGTATTATATATATGATTAATAATACAATTTATTTCAAGTACTAAAATAGTCTTAGGTTGTAGTTGACGTTCTAAGGTATTTTTAATATATATATCGCGGTCGATATTTAAATCTAAATAAATATATATAATATGAGTAAGTAATATTATATATTTATTAGAAGTATTATATAGTAACTTAAGAGTTGACATAGCTAGTAAGTTAATAGGTTAGTAGATATGTATCTATAGCTTGATTATATAAGTTATTCTTAAATTGATTATATTTATAAATAGTGCCGGGGTCGACGTCATATTATAAGGTAATGTAAATATAATAAAGTAGTAATATAAAGTATAGAATAGTTATATCCTTAAAATTATATGGGTCATTAAGTTAGAAATATCTTTTGAAAAAGAACCTAAAGTAAATTCTGAAATAATAAAGATATTAGTTTACATATAGTACTATTTTTAATATATATTAAACTATACTATACTATGCTATACTATACTATACTATGCTATACTATACTATACTATGCTATACTATACTATACTATGCTATACTATCCTATACTATACTATCCTATACTATACTATACTATACTACACTATACTATACTACACTATACTATACTACACTACATAGTATTATATATAAATAAAGCTAAATATTACCAATATACTAGAAACTAAAAGGTATAAATATAGAGGTAGTTTTATTTATAATTACTTCCTTTTTAGTGTTTTATGTATATTATACGAAATCCAAAGTATTAATATATACCTTAAAGTAAAGTAAATAGTATACTTATTAAATACCATATACTTGAATACTTTATCTACTACTATTACTACCCTAATTATTCCTATTATTCCTTTGGGTATGACTTATAACTATATGTCAACTATAAAATAATTATTCTAACGCTATAATAATAATAATATAAAGAATTGCTTCTAAGTCCGGCGAATCCTTTATACCTAGCGATTTTTCTAATTCTCAACCTAGTACTTCTTATATAAACTCCTCTCAGATATCTATTAAAAGTACTAAAAAGGAATATACTTATACTTATGAAATAGAAAATCAACCTGAATATATATTCAAAGGAACTAAACAATATCCTATCTATAAACTATTACCTATAAATCTAAGCAGGGAAAGAGAAATAGAATTAAGCTATAATATAGAGGGTTATAATAAGAGAATAATAACTAAAGCGGCTAGATTCCAGAGCTCTAACGGTATAACACACTATAATAAAGACCATCTATCTATAGCTACATCTGAAAAGGAAGAACTAGATCTAGATAAAATTAAGTGTAAGGTATTATTATCATTATTAATAGTATTACTATAAGTATTATTATTACTAATATTTATTTATAGTTTCCTATTATGTATCTAATAATAAAGGGATTTCTCGAAGGAGTATTAATGATTTTATATCTAATATTTCTAATGAAAAAGACCTCGAGAAAGTACTATTATTAGTACTACGAATAACCTTATAGAAGAAACTAAACCCTATACCTATATAATAGAGTTTCTTCTACGCTTTAATATTCCATATTTAATAATTATATCTACTGAGCTTAACGTTCTAATCTCATATTTTAATAGGTATAATCTATTTTATTATACTTAGAGATCTATGTAGTGAGATATTATTATTATTATTATTATTATTATTATTATTATTATTATTATTATTATTATTATTATTATTATTATTATTATTATTTTTATATATAGCTAACTATCTATTATAAATAGTGCTGCACCTAATATTAGTTATAAAGGTTTAACTATCGATATAAACTCAAAGTTCGAATCTTTAGAAGCTAAGACTATACCTAAGTTAAGAGAACATTTTAATAATTATAGATATTTCTCTTTATAACTAGACATTTAGACCTCTATAGATAATTAAGCTTATCTAGGGGTTATAGAGTCTTAAATAGATAGTTATTATAATTTGGACTATATTCAACTAGGTAAGAGTTCCTATTTATGATTACTTATTACTAAATATTATATAATATGAGATATTAACTTAATTTAATAGGATTTGAATTTTTAACCAGCGCCTATACTGGTGTTTAGATTCAGAATTCCTTTAAAAGTAGTATTATTAAGAGATATAATATACCTAAACTTAGTAATACTAGGTAAGTAGTAGTTCTTTCTAAAGTATGATATCTGTCATACTAATATATAATATTAATTAATTAATTCTATCATTCTATGATTAAAATACTTAATATAATTGATATATAACTATATTCATTGTATTCTGTTTTAGTTACTTACATATATATTATAGTATTACACGAGATAACAGCTGTAATAATAATACCTTTTTCAATATCTTTGTCCTAAGTTATAATAATTCTAATAATAAAAATATATCTTTATTTAATATATAATATATAGCTCATATACTAAATCTAGTAGCTAGAGCTATTATAGATAGCTAGATTACTACTACAGTATAGCATAAAGATATAGCAGACTTTAAAGGTCCTACTATTATTAATGACTATAGTGGTGCTATAAATAAACTATCCCATAAAGGGAAGGAAAGGTTACTTAAAACAAATTATAATAAGCTTATACTAATTATATAATATTTATATACTTATATTATAACGTGGTTAATAGGCGAGCTGCCTAGATAGGCGAGCTAGCTTTCTAACTGTAACTATAGGATAGTTCTAACTAATATATAATACCTAGCAAATTAATTAAATTCAAACTACTTTGAAACCTCTTTATTAGACGTTTCCTTAATAAACTAATATATTTAGATATTATAACTAGTATTTCTATAGATACTATACTGCTATTAGCTTATCTTAGTCCTTAGTAAGTAATTACTATTCTAGCGTGTTTCCTCTTTAATTTATATTATTACCTCTCTTTATAACTGAATATCCTCTACTTTAGCTATAATAAGACTCCCTCTTTATTTTAGCTAAGCCTTTTAAGCCCTTTAGTATTAGCTAAGTAGGTTATTCCCCTCCTAAAGGATTTTATTTTTAGACCTTAGTAAGGTAATCTAGTATATAAATCCCTACGCTCTTTTGAATAAATATTCTATAGCTTTAATACTTAAAGTTGGAGCGTAATTCTAATAATGAGAGATCCTCTTTTTAAATAAATTTAGATGAAGAAGATACCTTAATTAAGTTATTTAATATCAAGGAAGTCTAGGCTAGGGGCATTAGAGGTAGGGATCCTAGAGGTATTAGAATATATAACTTTATATTACGCTTAGATAGTATACTCTTTATACTTAAAGGTATAAGCCTAGCCCCTCTAAATCCTGCTTAGATATTTCTTTTTATAATTACTGATATAAGTACTCTATAAATTATAGGAAAGAAGTCTACCTTTATAATATAGGTTTTACCTTATTATATGTTTTCCTTAATTTCTTAGCGATAAGCTTTTTTAGTAGCTTAAAATACCTGGTATCTAAGGGCTAAAGTAGATAGGAAAAATAAGCTAGTATATAGAGTATAATAATATTATTTTCCTTATAATACATCTTAAGGTTAGTAATATAATAACCTTTATACCTATTAATAGTAAGGAGGTAATAACTACTACTTATATATAGTTTTATATACTAGTTAAAGTATTATAGCTAATTTAGGCCTCTTTTATGTATTATCTATCTATTTTTAGATATTATGATTACCTAGGTATTTAGGAGACTAGTTTTAGTATACTAAGTAGAGAGGTAATATTAGCTTATAATAATAATATAGGGCGGAATACTATAGTCTAATAAACTAGTAGCTTAAATAACTATAACTTATTTTATGATTACTAGGCTATATTACCTTTATATTTAAATACCTTTTAGCGCTTATTATAACTATTCTAGATAGAATTCAGCTTATTATTAACCTAAATATAGTAAAGTTATAGATATCTAAGTCTATACCATCATATTTTATAATTATATTTATGATAAAGCTAAACTATATATTTATTATATCTGGATCTTTATATTAGGCCCTCTTATAGTTATATTTATAAGACAACGGGCATTTATAGCTATAGGTATTACTTAATAAAGTTCGAAGCCTAGCGCTTCCTAAGTAGGGGCGTATCGCGGTTAGTAAGTAGTTAATTAGCTATATTCTCTATACTACTAATATAGAGAGGAAATAATTAGGAATCTAAGTTAAGAATATACTAAACTAGCTTCTCTTCGTCTAATAATATAAGCTTGTTTAGTTTAGTATAGTATCTTACTATATAGGTATACCTTTTAATTAAGTACCTAAGGTCCTAGGAGGGACTAAGTAGATTCTAGCTACTACTTAAATACTAAGATTTCGGGTTCAATTAATAGCCGAAATAGCTAGGTTTAACTAAGCCTCTTTAGTCTATAATATTATTATTTTATTATAGTATTACGTGGATTATAAAGTAGAAGATAGTATAGTTATAATCGGGTAGGTAGCTCGCTTATTAACCACGTTATATATATAGTTAGATACTAATTATATAATTAGGTGATTTAGGTAACCTTTAGGGGGTAGTAATTCTTCTTAGAAATAATACTATATTATATGAAGAGTTTAAAACTACGATTGATTTAGCTAAGAAGAAACGGCTATCTCCTAGTAATATATATAAACCTAAAGTACCCCTTTGTAAGTGCATATATATATATAAATATATACATAATACTAACTAACATATAGGTAATGAAACTAGGTGGAATTTAGTATATTTAATAGTTAGAATATCTATAGAGCTTAAACCAGGCTTAGATATATTAAATAACCTAACTAATAATACTATATTTAAGACTCTATACCCTACAGAGGAACAGTGGGTACAACGAACTAACTTAAGAGATATATTAAAAGTCTTTTATAATCCTACTTTATATTTACAAAGTCGAACATATACTACTGTTAGTACAACACTAAGCCAAATTGGTAATATGTATTATCAATTATTAGATGGGAAGCAACTATATACTAATAGAGCTAATATCGAAGATATCGTAAGTACTTATATAATAAATAAATAATAATAATAATATATTTATTATTATTATTATTATTATTATTATTATTATTATTATTATTATTATTATTATTATTATTATTATTATTATTATTATTATTATAATATTAAATACAATACTAATCTGCTTATTCTTATTAGTCTAATAAAACTATACACCCTTATTCCACTGCTTTTATACCCTCTATAGAAGCTAGGTTAAAGGAGTTAGAATTATATTTCCCATATCCTACTACTATAGATAATTATTATAGTAAATATAAGCCTTATATCCTAGGCTTTATATTAGATCCTAGACCTAACTATAAGAGCTTAGGTAATCATAACCGAGTCTCTTTTATAATAGAAACTATTATAATATTAGCTAAAAAGGATTACATTGAAGAATACAATAAGTAAGTAATACTATTTATATCCTTTGATATATATATATTAAACCTATATACTAATTATATAATAGTCTTAAAGAGTATGTTATCTCGGATCTTATAGCTACTAATTAGAAAGGGCTATATTCAGAGTCTATATAAGATAGAATTAGTATTGAAAACCTAATTAATACTAATAGTAGTAATACTATTAAAGATAAAGGAAAGTCTAAAGAAGATATACCCTATACTAACTTTATTATTAACCCTACTAAGAGTCGAACTAAGCCAAACGAGGTTAGGGTACCTCGACCTAGACCTCAAGAGGAATTCATTAGTAATTTATTTCCTATTCAAAGTAAACAACAAAACGAAAATATACAAAAAGATGAACTTAATAACTATTTTAAAAAGTAAATATTTCAGGAGATAAAGTATGTTGCTTTTTAATTTGTAGTTCTTATTTAATAATAATAGTTATACTTTAATATACTATTAAGTAGTACTTATTATTATTAGATATATTTATAATATTAAATAACTATATACTAATTAATATTAATAGGCTAATCCTATTACTTGGTGGAAGGAAAATGAAGTTAGATTTCCTTTACTTAGTATATCAGCAAAAGGATATTTAGCTCTTCCGTCTACCTCTGCAGCAGTAGAAGCTAGCTTTGATCAGTTAGGTACTAAAAGAAGACCTAATTTAAAACATGAAAATAGAAGGCAATTAGTATTATCGAAAAGCTGGTATAATACTAAAAATCATAATATTAATAATAATACTGAATTATATCACACTAAGTTAACTATAGCTTCTAACTTATTATTTAATTTATATAATTAGACACGCTTTTTACGTAATTACTAGTATAAAAGAAAAACTACTAGTATAGGAATATTCGCCTACCTATCTCGTAGGTAGGACTCCTACTCGCCTATTAGGTTAGATCTAGCTTCGGATCTGTAGCCTACGTTAGAATAACTAGAGCCTAGCGAGTCGTTATATAATCCGTTATATAACCTACCTTATTAGCATCCTATATTATTCCTCGCTCGCTAGATACCCCTCTAACGTTAATATTATCATATTAATTAATTATCTTAATAACTACGCCTGACCCCCCTCTCTTGAATATACCGGTATTATAAAAGAAATAATAGTATTACTAACTTAGGGGTTATTATATAACCCTTTATTATTTATATAATTCCTTTTATGTGTCTAAAGCCTAGGTACTATATTTTTGAATACTAGAGCTTAGATTTAGTTCTCTACTATATAATATATATAAGTTATATACTCCAATCTTATTTATAATTAATATGAAGGTGAAAACATTACTATTAAATGTTAAGCGCTATGAACGCCTGCCTATCAGCGCCTCTTAATTAGTTCCTATTGAAATAGCCTCTATTAAAATATAGTCTCTTACTACTAAATATATTAAGTAAAAGGCTTAGTATATATTGGATATCTTATAGCTATATTAATTCCCTATTATTGAATTCTAGAGTAATTATATCTATATCCTTAAGGTAGATATTCCCTCCTCCTATATAAATTATATATGGAGTTATTTATAGTATAAACTTATTCGTATTATATTATAATATGTTATTAATTATATGTATACTTATATATATGCCTATATACTATTAAGCTTATAGTTACGTTATAGCCGCTTGGTAAAAAGCCTATAATTAATTCATCTAGTTTATATATATAATTTAGGAAATACTGTATAGGTACTTTAACCTATATCTTCTACTAGTTAAGGAGAATAGTATAGGAACCCTATATATTCCTACTTAGACGTAAGCCCTTATATAAACTCGGACGCACGCTGCACTAGGGCTAATTATATTAGAGCTAAACGTGCTACTAAGGCTCTTATAGTAATACTCTAGCTAAACCTTTTAGTAAGGTAAAAGCTGCCATATAAAATAACTCCTTAGATTAAAAGGTTAACCTGTAGTAGGGTGCTATAAATCATATAATATAAGAGATAACTCCTTAACTAATGAGGTCTTTCCTATGAGGTTCCTATAGCTAGAAGTATAAGAAGCTCGATAAGTAGGGCCTTATATCTCTCCCTCATCCTCTTCCTTATTCCTATAACCTATTATAAATCCTTAACTATATTAGTATTAGACCCTTTCTATAACTATACTAAGCATAAGTAAGGTATAATCTTTAATATAAATAACGCGCGAGGGATTACTAGATAGTTTAATATTAATATAATTAATAAAACCCGCTCCTTTATTAACTACTCCGCTATATATAGAGAGTAATTTATTATTATAGCCCTTAAGAGGGCTCTTCTTAATACCCCTATAGGGAGACCTAAGACGTATAATTATATTTAGAATAAGTAAATGAACTTAATAGGGGAATTTTAGTAGGTGCTTATATACCCGGTAGAGTAGCCCTTCCTTAAGTAGGTCCTCCGCACTACTAAGGTAGAGGCAGCCTAGGCTTTCTAGCGGTCGGTAAGGATAGCTTATACTAACTACTTTAATATAGAGAGAGTATTACTAATAATAATATAGCTAGTAGATAAAGTAGTAATAGAGGTAGTATTAGTAGCGCGAGTAGTACGCGAGAGGATAAGCTAATAGTATAGGAGTCTATAGTAATTCAATGATTAAGAACTATGTTATTATTAAAGTATAAAGTTAAACATCGTGAGGCTATCTAGTATAACGGGCATATATGAGTGCGGCTATAGTTAGGAGAGATAGTTAGTAATTACAATTACGTGACTAAAGGCTATATATATTATTAGACTGCGCGGAGTTAGAAGGTCTATTGCACTTAAGCAGGTAAAATCACTATGCAGGAGCTAGAGGCTACCTATATGCTATAGCTAAGTATTATTACTATATTCCACTATTCTTAAAATAGTCCTCTTATATTTAGCTTCTTTAGACGTCTTTATTTATATCAAGTATACTATAAGGCTAAAGCTACTCAAAAGTTATTTAGGTTTATAAAACTATAGTAAACTTGCTCTAATAACTTTCATAGCTGCTTTATAGACTCCTTCTTAAGTATATCTATCTTATTACTACTACTCTATAGTATTAATAGGTCTTTGCCAATAGAACTATAATTAGAGTAACTTTATTATATAGTATTAATATATTTATAACTATACTAGCTATAGCTCTACTTGTTCCTCTTAGGTTCTTTCTTCTAGTCTCTCTTGGATGACGTATTTACTATTTAGGTTATAAGTATAATCTTTATTCTATCAGTTTTATACGCCTTACTTTATAGGTTTACTAGAAGCACCTTAACTAATCTAATAGAGCCATTGGGGCATTTTAATTATTAGTCTACAGGCCAGTTATAGTAATAATTCTCTACTCCTTAAATAAATAGTTAAATAAAATCTTTAGTAGAGATAATACTACTTACTTATTAATATCTACGTTATAATTTACTAAACCTTAATATATATATTATTACGC
Organism: Colletotrichum sansevieriae; assembly: GCA_026260285.1. NCBI lineage: Eukaryota > Fungi > Ascomycota > Sordariomycetes > Glomerellales > Glomerellaceae > Colletotrichum > Colletotrichum sansevieriae. The sequence goes on along the minus strand of JAOQIF010000229.1, from coordinate 26,772 downwards.
TACTCTTTATAAGCTTAAGTATATATATATAGTCCTATAATTAGCTTTATACTATAATATTAGTATTAGTATATATGTATAAAGGAGCTTCCTATATCCTAAAGCTGTATTAAATATGTAACATAAGTGATTATAGTTCTTTTATAAGGTTATTATGTATCTCTACCACTAATACATAGAGGTTCTCTACATACGTTAGATTATTCCTAAGTATAACTCTATATATTATAAGGACTCATATAGACTGTAGAATAATTCATAGATCCCTTTAAGTAGTAATCCTTAGGAACTTTATCTTATAGTCCTTAAAGTAAATTATATCTAGGTTAATTATAGTAATAAGCGCTCTTTTTACTAGTAGGGTATTTATTATTATAATATCTAATTAACTTGGCTCTTCTTATACTTTGAAAAATAAGAACACTAAGCTTATTAGGATACTTAATAGTAGTAGTACTGTTAGAAATCAAGTATCCCTATTATTATTACTACCTATAGGTAGCGCTAGTATATGCTATAAACCTCTTGTAATTAAGTCTAAAGAGCTTTATACTTTTTAGGCTTCTTCTATTAAGCTAACTATAGCTCTGTAATTTTATATTTAAGATCTATAATAGCCTTATCTTAAGGCGGTATTATCTCTGTATTCTATAGTATGCCTATTCTAACTATAGGTAACTATATTAACCTTTCAGGAGTATACTAAAGTATATATAATATATATATTATGTTAAGTAATTATATACTAATAGTTTTATTACTCTAGTAACTAATAAGTAAATAGTAGAGTAATCTCTTTATATAGCACTCTCCTCTTAATATATAGTTTTTTATATACTTCCCGCTCTTATTAGATCTATATATATTAAGAGAGATAAAGAGGAATGAGAGGTAAATATACTATAAGCTATATTGATAAGTAGCCTTTTACTTTTACAGCTTATATATTACTTATATATTACTTAGAATCTATAGGTACCTTATAAAGAAGTAGCGCTAGTAAGCTATATCTACTTAAGCTATAGATCTCTAGTAATAACTTCGAGCTACTTAGGCCCTTAGATCTAACCTAATAATAAGGGCTAGGTTATGTACTACTTAAAATCTATAGGTACCTTATAAAGAAGATAAGTAAGGAGGTCTTATGAAGGTTAAACGTAATCCTTAATAATGAGGGCCTCGCGCTATATTCTAGAGTTCTATTTACTAAGTCTAGTTATAGCTAACTCTATCTAACCTTAATTAAGGTATCAATGTACTAGTAAGTACATATTCCTACTAGCTACTAGCTAGAGCCCTATTATATATATGTAGGGGCCCCTAATAAGAGCTACTAGATAGAAAGAGCTATATAGACTTTTATTCTTCTAGATCTAGGACTAGTTAGCTTAATTCTTTAAAAGACTAATTAGGTTCGAGCTTTTGATATATGGGGGTTAATGGTAGTAAGAGAGAGTCTTTTTCTTAGGCAGGCCTAGCTCTCTGAAAGGTAAAGATTAACTTTCCTAACGGAAGGCATAGTAATAGAGATATATAATAACCTTATAGAAGGACTCCTATTGCTTATAGTATATATTTAACGCCGCTTTAAGATATAGGAGACAATTTTACAGATATATATTAGCGCTAGTATAATATAATAAGGTTAATTATAGGACTATGTATATATACTAAAGCTTATGAAGGGCGATTCAATAGTATATATGTAAGAATAGGTATCCAGGTAGCAAAAGGGACTAAAACGCAGCCTAAATAGTAGATATTAATAGGCAAGTTTTGGTTATAATAAAAGCTAATAAGCTTAGGCGTAAGGAGGCATAGATTTATTAACGAAGTTTTATTAGAATAGATATTAAAAGGTATTAAAGTATTAATATTAATTCTAAGTTATAAATCGCTCCCTTAGTAAGTGAGGGGAAAGATATTCTAAAATATAGCTAAACGGCTATTTATTAGACAGAACTATGCTTAGATTATCAAGTGGTCCGTGCGCTATTTCCTATAAAGTTATAGTTACAACTACAAGAGTTGTAAATATATATATATATAAAGTTTTTCTTAATCATAGAATTCATATAGAGTTTTGAATACTTATTTCTAGAAGGAAATATGATTATAATTACCACTTTATATTTTATAGTTATTAGTGTATTAATAAAGATATACTTTATAGATATATAACTATATATAGCATAGTTATCTATTAAATTTTATTTCAATTTTACAAGGTTATAATACAAATTCTTAAGATATGCCTAAGGTATTCTTATACCCCCCCGTAAGGTATATATCTCTATATATATAGCTTATTATCTATATTCTATGATTCACAACCTTTATATAATAATACTCTAATACAAAAACTCTTAAAACTACATAGGAAAAATAAGAGGAAAGTCTTAGAGTATTTATAATAGGTACTAGTAGAGAACCCTAAAGACATAACTCTTATGGGTATAAAAGGCAAGCTAGACTTTTTATAATAGTTACTATAGTGTAATACCTTAGATCTATAATACGAATATTATCTAAATTATTATTTATTTTACTTATAGTATTATTACCGATTATCTTTAATAGGTTATGAAATTTTATTTTACCTAACGGATTACTTAAAGTATTTACAATATTATTATGAGACTATATATAAAAGAGAAATCTTTCTTCTTCTATAACTAGATTCCTAGTAAAATTGTATTTAATATTAATATACTTAGCCTTTCTATAAAATTCAGGATTGCTACCTAGCTTTTAAGCTAATATATTATCTATAAGTATTTTAGGCTTCAGTAGGCTACTATAGCCTAGTGTATTAGGTATAAAGGTATAGCTATTATATATTAGATAAAGCTATATATTTAGCTTCATAGCTTAATAAGGCTACTGTTTTTTATTTAGAAGAAGAATAGGATATAATATTATATAGGCCCTAAGTAAATTTATATACTAAGGTTAAGTTCGATTATTAAGATCTCTCACCTAGTTAGAATCTATAAATCTAATTATACTACTATTATTAGGTACATCCTCGTTATAGTTATATATTAAACTATAATTAGGAAATTCATTTATATATCACTATCTTGTATTAAGAGCTATAAAGTGATCTTTAGATAGGTTACTACTATAATAGGCATAAGTTATAACCGCTAAAGTAATATCAAGCCTTATTCAAAGGCTAAATATAAAAGGGCTTCGACTCTTATTAATATTATAATATTTCCTCTTTTGTTATATAAGTAGTATTCTTATATAACTTTAAGTTATTATCTATAGGGGTATGAGCCCTATAGACTATAGCTTACTATATTTACTAAGTATCTTTTCAGTACACCTTAGTTATTTTATATATAGTTATTTATTTATACGGTCTATTGTTATTTCATTTTCTAGAAGGGTACTAGGCTCCCCTAAGTATTAAAGTCTTAGATGTTTTTATAGGGTATTATATATATAGTAATAAGTATTATTATTATTAATAGCTGAAAGCATGTTATGAATATAATAAGTAAAAATAACTTTATAGTTATTTTTATCCAATATAAATACTCCCTCATTATAAGGAGATACGTTGAAGTAATACTAAAGTAGTATTAACCGTAGGTGTTTATACTAGAGGCGTGGGCCTTGTTTTAAGCCATATAAGGCTTTATTTAGCTTACATATTAAGCTATTATCCGTTGGATCATTATTATAGTTATACATTAATTTATTAGTCTTTTTACTACATAGGAAACTAGTAGGTATCTTAATATATAGATCCCTATTAATATCTACATAAGTAAAAGGAGTAGTAACATCAAATCGCTTCAATATATAATTACCTTTAATAGCAAACATTAATATAAATCTATAGCCTTTAGGCCTGTAAGTAGTGCTAAAACTCTCAAGGTAATCTATACTAACATATGAGTTAAAGCCTAATATAACCCAACGCGCTTTATATTTTATATTATTATTGTTGTTATTATTGTTATTATTATTTTTGTTATTATTGTTATTATTATTTTTGTTATTATTGTTATTATTATTTTTGTTATTATTGTTATTATTATTATTATGTTTTATTTCATTTACCTAGCGGCCCCCTAAGGGATAAATATCCCTAGGTTTACGTATTATCTTCTAGGTTTAGTCATCTTCAACTTGTTCTATTTCTATAAGCATAGCTTGAATCTAGCTATGTATATATAGAGAGTAAACTGCTTGCTTATAGGTAGCTAGCCCATTAAGAGTAATTGTTGCTAATATATAAGAGGCTTTTTGTTTTATATTACTACTACTATTTATTATACTAATAGCCTCAGCGTTATTATTATTAATATTACTATTACCTTTATAGTTTAGGTATTCCCATAGTACTAGGACGTCTTGAAGGGTAAAAGGAGCACTTTTTTATATTCAACCTAATTATATTATTTTTTAGATTCTTCTATTATATAGGGGAGTTATATTATTAACTTAGAATCTTTCTCACTATTATTATTAATCGTAGTACTCTCCGAATTATTACCCGCGCAAACTCTAGGTAATAATTTATTAGTATTATGCGCGCGAACCCTAGATAACTAATTAGTTCTAGTATTATTATTATTAGTTATACTACTATTATTAGTTATATTATTATTATTTATCATATTATTATGTATATCTTGATTTATGGTATTATTATTATTATTCTTATTCTTATTAGTTTTATTATTATTATTATTATCTATACTTTTACTACTATTAGTAGTATTATTAATAAAATAGGACTTAATATATATCGGTAGCTCTTTCTATTAAAGTATAAAGATATTTCCTAATATAATAATGTTGTAAGGGACTGGATACCCAGACCGGAGAAACCGGAGACGCTTTAGCTACTATAGGCCGAAGGGATAGAGAGGCCTATAGGTCTAGGGCATAGAACCCTTATAGCGAAGACTTAGCGAATACTTACTAAAGGCTAGAAATAAAGGATCTTAGAAGAAGTAAGCAAAAGTAGTATAATAATACGAACCCTATCTTTTAGGTGCTTCTGCTATTAGTTTAACCTAACTATAGCTCTTAGCCCCTCGATACCTTTATAATTCTTTTGCTTCTACCTTGCTTTAGGAAGGTTAGTAATAATAATAGCACTATATACCCGAGCAATGCTTACTAATTAGGCTAAAGAACCTACGCCTAATATTCGCTAAGAGCGGAGCGAAATAGCTAGTATAAACCTTTATAAGGAAGCTAACCCTAGTAAGTAATTAGAAGATAATACGAGCTAACGAGGGGAGGTAAGAAGCTATGCTTTAAGCGTGGCTAGGGGCCCCGAAGAGAACGGGCTACCTATGCTAAATACTCGCTATATAGATGCTGAGCATATACGGGAGAATAGGGTATATAAGACCCTTTCCTATAAACCGGATAGGCTAATAGGCTAGATATCCATAGCTATAGCTAACGGGCTAGCCTAAGCTAGAGGGCTAGATAAAGTAACTAGCTAAGTCCTAATACGATAGATTATAACTATAATAGCTAACTAATAGGAGCTAATTGCTACTACGTTAAGCAACCGAGCTCCCGCTAAGCAATCGCTTAAGGTTTATAAAAAACCCCTAAATTATAATATAGCACGCCTTACTAGCGAATCTACTAGCGTGATAAGGGAAGATTAGCTCGTTATAGTAGAAGAGGCTTCTAAGCACCGCCCTAGCTGCTCTAATAGCTAGTATATCTAGTAGGCTTTGAGTATAATAGAGCATACCCTATAAATAGAATAGCGGAATTATTAATAGATACTCGTAAACGAGTTGGGGAACTAGATAGACCCTAAATAGGAAGACTTCAGAATTTTCATAAGAAGGCAGCATATTATACCTAAGCTCTAAGAATAGAACTACTATAATACTCTAAAATAGTGCTACTAGAAGGATAATAAGAAACTAATTATATATTAGGCTCGATAGGAGTCTATTAACCGAGCACTCAGCGAGCTAAGTACTAGTAATATAAAGGTATATGCCTTCTTTTAGGGCCTTATTAGGACCCTAAAGGATAAACTCTTTAAGTAGGATATTAACTATACTAATGCGCATACTATCGCCCTATATATATAGAGATTATAGGAGAACGTCCGCTAGCCGTTCTGAGTTATATAAGCGACTATACTCAGGCTCTCTAGACCGCCCTCATAAGAGCAGCTTATAACCCCCTAGGTTAATAGACTTAAGGGATCGCTGCCTAGAGACCCTATCCTAGAATAACTACTTAGCAGATACTTATATAACGCCTAGCGCTAGTAGCGCGCCTACTAACTCCCGGTGATCCTAATACTATAACTATAAGAAGTATAGCTATATCTCCCCTAACTATATCGAACCCCGTGCGCAGCTAATAGGTAGCAATTAGAACCCAAACCCAAGGCGGGGCGGGATAAGCATAATTATAATACCTAGTATAACTAATACTAAAGACTCGGGAAACGAGTAGGCGTAGATATAACCCCGAGGGGTACTATGCTAGAAATCACCTCAGTTCTAATAGGATAGACTATCAAGGGATAGGTATTAGTATTCCGAGTATCTAGCGAAGTCGAACTAGAGGTTGATATAGATACCTGCATAGTAGTAGATATTATATAAGAAGACCTCGTCGAGAGGCTCTAACTAAAGGAGGCTATTAGTATTATAGCCCCTGAATTAGTGGATTTCTAGGGAAGGCCTATACCTATAAGCAAGGTCTACTAGCTTATATTCTTCCTTATAGATAGTTAGGGTTACCTATAGAAGATTCGCTAGGCTTTTATTATAAGCCCTCGCCCTGAAGGAGCAGGAGATATCCTTCTATCTAACGACTTAATAGAATAAGAAGATATCTATATAGATACCTATATATATACCTAGTTATATAAACCCCTCTTACTCGCTAAGCTAGAAGCGATTATCTAAGAGATCGTAGAGAATAGCTAATAGGCTTATATTATATATCTAATAGGTGCTATAAGCCCTGATAAGAAGGATATAGAGTCTTTAGGCAAAGACTCGCTAGATAATAAGCAGGAGAAGAAGATTCCTAGGGAACTCTAAGACTTTACTAATATTTTTAATAAAGAGAATATAAAGAAATTTTCAAAGCTAAAGGGAGTAGTATACTATATCGAACTAAAACCTAGCAAGGAACCCCTATATAGACTAATATACCCTATATTAGCAGAGTAGTTATAAATGCTCGCTAAGTATATCCAGGATATAGAGGTAGTAAGCTATATACGCCGCTTAACTAGCTCCACAGGAGCACTAGTGCTATTCATGCCTAAGAAGGACGGAAGCTTGCGATTATATATAGATTATAGGGGATTAAATAAAATCACGGTAAAGAACTATTATCCTCTACTACTAATTAGCAAGCTTCTAAATAAGCTCACTAGAGCAAAGTTCATTTCGAAGATTAACTTAAGCGAGGTATACTACTAAATTACAATTAATAAGGCAGATAGGTAGAAAATAGCGTTCAGAATGCAATATAGGTACTTCGAGTATACTATAATGCTATTTAGGCTTATGAATACCCTAGCAACTTTTTAGGCGTATATTTACTAAATACTCGCTAACCTTCTAGATACCTACTATATTATATACCTAGATAATATTCTAATCTACTTAGATATAAGGGAATAGCATACTAAGGACCTCTATACTATCCTATGCTGCCTAAGGGCTGCCGAGCTATTTATAAAACTAAAGAAGTATAACTTCTACTAGATAGAAGTAGATTTTCTAGGGTTCCGCATTACCTAAGATAGTATTAGGATAGACCCTAATAGAGTCCGAGTAGTTATTAAATAGCTAGTACCGAAGTCTTTTAGAGATATCTAAGTATTCCTTAGTTTCTATAACTTTTACTATAAGTTTATTATAAGATATTATCATATTATAGCCCCTATAACTAGCGCGCTCAAGGGAAGCTAGAATAGCACGAAGTCGGGAGCCTTCGCCTAGACGGGGGAGATATAGATTGCATTCGAGATACTTCGGAGAGCATTCGCTAAAACCCTAATACTAAGATACGATAACCTAACGTTAGAAACTAGGTTTAAAACTAATATATCTACTTAGGTAGCATCTAGCATGCTTTTGCAGAAGCATAGCATAGTTTAGCACCTAGTAGCCTTCTAGTTAAGGAAGCTCTTAGATATAGAGAGGCGCTAAGCTATAGAGCAATAGGAACTCCTTGCTATTATAGAAAGTTTAGATTACTAGGCGTAATACTTATAAGGACTTCCCGAGAAATTCGTAGTACTTATAGACTATATAGCGCTAAAAGGAGTACTCGCTATGCCTACGTGGGATATTTGCAGAAGAATCGCGCAATAGATCTATTGCCTATTAGCATTTGATTTTGAAATCTAGCTTAGGTCGGGGGTTACTAATCTAGTAAATAGATTATTATAACGCCCTAACTATATAGTAGAAGATACTAAGGTGGATAATATACTTCCTACCCTTAGAAAGAAACTTAGGCTTATTAGCTAGCTTTTAGCAAATATTCGCTAGCGTATTACTAAGCTTAAAGGAACTATAGCGGTTATAAGAACTTATACCCGAGCCGTCTAGCGAAGTATATAAGAACCTTGCTAGAGGGCTAGCTCTAAGGTTAAGGGATCCTCACCCTCAAGTTAGCACCACCCTATAATAGGTACTAATAAGCCACTATATATAAGTATGCATATTAGCGCTATTACCTATATGAAAGCATATGCAGGTGCCACGCCGACTGCTCTATAAGAGAATAGCAATAAGCTAGAGGACTCAGGGGGAACTAGGGTTACTATACTAGAATAGTATATCCTACGTGCTATAATAAGGGAGCTTATTTAGGATGAAACGGCTTATATGCTGCGACTAGGCGCGGATCTCGAATAGATAGTTAGAGGACTGCAGGCTAAAGACCCCTTTTATAGAGATATTATAGCTAAGGCTCGCTAGGACGCTAGGGAATACTAAGGATACCGAGTTAATAAGAATAATATCCTTTAGTTCAGAAGAAGACTTATTATCCCAGAAGAGGGATCCCTCTGCTATAAAATCCTAAAAAACTACTATAACGCGCCTAGATTAGGGTATATAGGAGCAAATAAGATAGCTAAGCTAATCTTGCGAAAGTTTTATTAGCTATATTTAATAGAGGATATATAGCGATATATCGCTAAGTGCCCGCGCTGCTAAGGGGCGCGCATACTATAGCATAAGCTATATAAGCTACTATAAACGCTAGAACTACTAGCATACCTATTCTAATAGATTTCTTTAGACTTCTTAACTAGCTTACTAGAAAGTTACTAAGACGATAGAGTTACTTATAATATAATCCTAGTAATTATATATCGGATAACTAAAGTAGCGCGGTTCTTAGTAATAACTAAGCGACTAGACGCTGCAGGTTTAGCGAGGATCCTATATTAAGAGATTGAGTGCTAATATAGCACGCTAGAGGTTATTATTAGTAACTGAGATAAACTAATTACTAGCTAGTTCTAGCGAGACTAGACTGAGGCCTGAGATATAGAAGGGCGTATCTCTACTACATAGCACTTATAAATGAATAGTTAGACTAAAAGAATGCACTAAACCTTAACTATATATCTTATAAAGTTCGGCGAAGGCTCGCGCGACTAATAGGTAATATAACTAGTTAAGGCTGAATTTTCATATAATAATAGCAAATATACTACTATTAGCATATCCCTATTTAAAGCCCTTATGGGATACTACCCTCAAATAGTTAACTACTGCTTACTAAACGTAGAGATTAGGACCTAAGGGGTTAATAAAAGGCTTAAGAAGCTAATAGAGGTTTGCTAAAGAATAGCTAAGACTTAGCGATATATAACTAAGGTATAAGCTAAGAGTGCAAATATTAGAAGAAAAGCATAATTATATTATATTAGAGATGTTATAAGACTCTTAATAAAGAACTTCTATTTCGCAAAGGGTTAGCAAAAGCTCGCCCTAAGATTTATTCCTATACTAGTTATAGAAGTTATAAGCCTGAACGCCTATAGAGTATAACTCCTGGAGAAGTATAGCAGAGCGTATAATATCTTCTCTATTGCTCTACTTAAGCTATAGTATAGCTAAAAGCTCGCTAAGGGGTAGCTCCCGGACTTTGAAGAAGACCCTGAGGAATAGGAAGTTAAGGATATTATATTATAGAGGGAAGTGCTAATAGGCCCCCTATATTTAGTTAAGTAGAAAGGCTAGCTAGTAGAGTATAATACTTAGGAGCCTGAAGAATACTTAGTAAATGCTTTGCAAATCCTCGCTAGATTTAAGAAATAGTAGTATAAGTCGTATTATAAGTAGGATAACGAGTAGTATAGAGCAATAAGAAAAGTCAATTAACTAAAAGATAGCTAAAAACGCTAAAGAGAAGACCCCCCCTATAAAAGCAATGCAAACCCTGCGGGTATCTAACCTTATATTACTATAGAATTCCACTATACTCTCGCTGAAGTTCCGCTAGCACTACTACTTATTATTATTATTATTAGCCTCGTTATTATTATTATTATCCTCGCTTTCCTCCTCAGAGCTATTGCTAGTAGTACTGCTATTATTACTCTAACTATTGCTCTCTATAGCTTTATCAGAGTTGCTATCCTCTATAGCTAAGGACTTATCCTCCTCGCTATTATAAACCTAGTACTACTAAGCTATTACTAAGGTATTACTAACCTTCTTCTGAGAATTTAGTCGAGGCGCAGGACTACTACTAATAACTTCGAAGATAGCAATAAGAGCTTAGTAATAAGTATTATAAAGCATATAGGAACCTTAGACCTTCAAAAGCTCCTATAAAGGAAGCATAGATATATAGGTATTGCTCTTTAAAAGCTATATTACTAGGATATTAATAAGCTTATTAAGAAAGGTAGCCTATTTAAAGATATAAGTCTTATTATATAAGTAAATAGGGAGAGTATTATTAAGCTACCCTATAATCTCCTTAACTAAAACCTTATCCTTAGCCTAGCGAGCTGCCTATAAATATATATTAGACTAATAAAAGGGCGAGACTAACTATAAGGTAAAACCTACCTCGAGCGAAACCTATAGACGCGCCTAGGTATATAAAGCTATACTCTCCTTAATACCTATAGTAAGGAGCTAGTTCTTATAGTTCTTAGAACTAGGCTTAAGACTAGCGGGGTTTACTAACTAGTTATAGAGGCGTTAGAGAAGCTCCTACCCCTCCTCTATAGCTATAAAGATATAGAAGATCTCGCGCTATTAATACTAGCTAGTAGCGATTATATAGATATAACGCTTAACCTAGTTCTAATAGAAACGAGTAGTATTAATAAGATAAGTAGGAATCTAGAAATAGGAAAAGTTAGCCTATACTTCTACTAAACGGTTGCCGAACTCACCCTATAGCACTTAATACTACGAACCCGGCATAACTCGCACGTATAATTACTATTATAGCAATAGGCGCAGACGACCTGGGCATTCTTAGGGAGCTATAGCGCATAACTAATATAGGGTTCGCTACTACCCGCCTGATTATGCTAACGGTTACTACTACTAAGTTCGGCCTCAGTAGGGCTATACTTAGCGAGGAGTCGGCTGATAAGGCTCTTAGCGCTTATAATATTTGAGGATATATTAAAAGATAGGGAGGGTCTACGAAGTCTCGATAAAGGGCTTAGATAATATAAAAGTAGTTATTATATAATAAGGAGGGAAAAGAACTAACCCTAGGGCAGGAAAAAGCTATTATTTTATAGATAGCTAAAGAGACCTCGCTAAACTATTACGAAGGTAGATATAACTTCGGATAGCAAAGAATAGCAATTACTTACTATAGCAAGTACTACCTACCGGGAGATAGATATAATAAATCAGTAATAATAGTTGCTATCTAACCTACTTAATAGCCTCGTGATATACCTATTTAGAAGGGGGATAATAGGATAAAAAACGAAGTTATTATAAGGGCATAGTATAAGAAGGTGCTCGCTAGATAAAGAGCGAATAGCGGGAGAACTAAAACGAAGCTATTATTAGGATAACTGCCCTCTTTCAAAAGGAAATAATAGGATAAAAAACGAAGTTATTATAAGGGTATAGTATAAGAAGGTACTCGCTAGATAAAGGGTGAATAACGGGAGAACTAAAACGAAGCTACTATTAGGATAACCGCCTTCTTTCGAAAGGAAATAATAGGATAAAATATAAAGTTATTATAAGGGTATAGTATAAGAAAGTACTCGCTAAATAAAGGGCAAATAGCAGGAGAATAAAAACGAAGTAACTATAAGGATAACCGCCCCTATTTAAAAGGAAATAATAAGATCCCTTTAGAATAGCCCGGATAGAGAGTATAAAAGGACCTAAAAGGAGAGGAACTATAAGGAATAGGATTATAGGCCTAGTTATTACGCCTATAACTCCAAGGGCTCTACTATCTTTTAGCGAATATTCAGCAAATAGATACCGCGCTAGATAATAGTAGCAATAAGTAAAGGACCGGGGCCCACCCCGGACGGCTAAGAAGGATAATAACAGAGGGCTAACCTATAACACCTGATCTTATAATAGGGACTACTATAATTAGAAGGGGGATAATTATAAGGGACTAGATACCTAGACCGGAGAAACCGGAGATGCTTCAGCTACTATAGGCCGAAGGGATAGAGAGGCCTATAGGTCTAGGGCATAGAACCCTTATAGCGAAGACTTAGCAAATACTTGCTAAAGGCTAGAAATAAAAGATCTTAGACGAAGCAAGCAAAAGTAGCGTAATAATACGGACCCTATCTTTTGGGTGCTTCTGCTATTAGTTTGACCTAACCGTGGCTCTTAGCCCCTCGATACCTTTACAAATGTCTCTTAACTATTATACCTTTTTATTATTATTATTATACACCTTATATATATTAGAGCTATAACGAATAATAGCTCCGTTTAAAGCTCTAGGATTAAGCTTTTTTAATAACGGATTATAATCATTATAGTCGTATCAACTACCCTATACCCTTATATAATTTATATTAAGCTTTGGTTTATTTTTTAACTGATATAGAGTCTTATATTTAAGAGCCTTGAAAGGGGTTACATTATATAGGTGTATAGCAGTAAGGACCACTCCGTCCTATAAGGATAAGGGTAGACCTAAATTATATAATATTATTCAGGTTTTATTAATAATAGTACGTATAATACGGCCTATTATACCGTTAAGTTTATATATATATAGCGGTCTAATACTATAGATTATACCACTTTTAATATATATTTTCAATACGTTTATTAGTAAATCCTAATCCACTATCCGTATTTAATTTTCTAATACGCGTGGTGTTATTATTATTATTATTATTAACTTCAGCCTTGAACTCATTAAGGGCTTTAGTAATAGCTTTAGCTATTTTATTTTGTAATAGGTTTCCTTATATAAAGAAGGTAGATTTATTAATAAATATTATAAACTGCCTATAATATGTAAAGGTATCGAGGGGCTAAGAGCCACGGTCAGGTCAAACTAATAGTAGAAGCACCTAAAAGGTAGGACTAGTATTATTACGCTACTTTGGCTTACTTCTTCTAAGATCCTTTTTTTCTAGCCTTTAGCGAGTATTTACTAAGTCTTTGCTATAAGGGTTCTATACCCTAGACCTATAGGCCTCTCTATCCTTTTAGCTTATACTAGCTGAGGTATCTCTAGCTTCTCTAGTCTAGGTATCTAGTCCCTTATAATTATCCCCCTTCTAATTATTGTAGTCCCTACTATAAGATTAGGTGTTATGGGTTAGCCCTCTATTATTATCCTTCTTAGCTATCCGGGGTAGATCCTAGTCCTTCACTTATCGCTACTATTATCTAGCGTAGTGACTATCTGCTATATATTTACTAAAAGATAGTAAAGCCCTTGGAGTTATAGATATAGTAGCTAAGCCTATAGTCCTATTCCATATAGTTCCTCTCCTTTTAGGCCCCTTTTTATACCCTCTATCTAGGCTATTCTAAAGGGATCCTATTATTTCCTTTTAAAAGAGAATAGTTATCCTTATAGTAACTTCGTTTTATTCTCCTATTATTCGCCCTTTATCTAGCGAGCACTTTCTTATACTATGCCCTTATAATAACTTCGTTTTTTATCCTATTATCCCCCTTTTAAATAGGCGTATCACGAGGCTATTAAATAGGTTAGATAGTAACTATAATTACTAATTTACTATATCTACCTCCTAGTAGGTAGTACCTGCTATAGTAAATAATTACTATTCTTTACTATCTGAAGTTATATCTACCTTTGCAATAGTTTAGTAAGGTCTCTTTAGCTATTTATAAAATAGCAGCGTTTTCCCGCCCTAGGGTTAGTTCTTTCCCCTCCTTATTATACTATATTATTTAATAACTACTTTCATATTATCCAAGCCCTTTATCAAGCCTTTATAGACCCTTCCTATGTTTTAATACTTCCTCAAATATTATAAGCGCTAAGAGCCTTATTAGCCGACTCCTCGCTAATTATAGCCCTACTAAGGGTAAGCTTAGTAGTAGTAACTATTAGTATAACTAGGCGGGTAGCAGCAAACCTTGCGTTAGCTATGCTCTTTAGCTCCCTAAGAATGCCCAGTTTATCTGCGCTTATTAATATAATAGTAATTATATATATAGGTTATATTAGATTTATAGTATTAGGTGCTATAGAGTGAGTTTAGCAATTATTTAGGGAAAGTATAGGCTAACTTTTCCTATCTCTAGATTCCTACCTATCTTATTAATACTACTTATTAATACTACTTATTTCTATTAGAACTAGGTTAAATATTATATCTGCGCAATTACTACTAGATAGTATTGATAGCATGAGATCTTCTATATCTTTATAGCTATAGAGCAGGGGTAAGAGCTCCTCTAATACCTCTATAACTAGTTAGTAAACCCTGCTAGTCTTAAGCCTAGTACTAGGAACTATAAGAACTAACTCCTCGCTATAGGCATAGAGGAGAGTATAGCTTCGCGCACCTAGGCGCATCTATAGACTTTGCTTGAGGTAGGTTTCACCTTATAATTAGTCTTATCCTTTTATTAATTTAATATATAGTTATAAGCAGCTTACTAGGCTAAGAATAAGGTCTTAGTTGAAGAGATTATAGTATAGCTTAATAATACTTTCCCTACTTAATTATATAATAAGACTTATATCTTTAAGTAGGCTACCTTTCTTAATAAGCTTACTAATATCCTAATAATATTGCGTTTAAAGAGTAATACCTATATATCCACGCTTCCTTTATAAGAGCCCTCAAAGATTTAAGGTTCCTATATGCTTTATAATGCTTATTACTAAGCTCCTATTGCTATCTTTAAGGCTATTAGTAGTAGCCCTACGCCTTATCCTAATTTTCCTAAGAAGGTTAGTAATAACTTAGCAATAGCCTCGTAGTACTAGGTTTATAGTAGCAAGGAGGATAAGTCCTTAGCTATAGAGGATAGCAACTCTAATAATACTATAGAGAGCAATAGTTAGAGTAGTAATAGTAGTACTACTAGCAATAGCTCAGAGGAAGAGAGCCAGGATAATAATAATAATAACGAGGATAATAATAATAAAGAGGGTAATAGTAATAATAATAAGTAGTAGTGCTAGTAGAACTTTAGCAAACGTATAGTGGAATTCTAGAGTAGTATAAGGTTAGATACCCATAGGGTTTGCATTACTTTTATGGGGGGGGGGGGGTCTTCTCTTACCGTTTCAGCTATCTTATAGTTAATTAACTTATCTTATTATTCTATACTACTCGTTATCCTACTTATAATATAACTTACGCTACTATTTCATGAATCTAGCGAGGATTTATAAAGTATTTACTAAGTATTCTTTAGGCTCCTAGTTATTATACTCTACTAACTACCCTTTCTACTTAACTAAATATAGTAAGCTTATTAGCACTTCCCTCTATAATATAATATCCTTAACTTCCTATTCTTTAGGGTCTTCTTTAAGGTCTAGGAGCTACCCCTTAGCAAGCTTTTAGCTATACTATAGCTTAAGTAGAGCAATAGAGAAGATATTATACGCTCTGCTATACTTCTCTAGAAGTTATACTCTATATGTATTAGGGCTTATAACTTCTATAACTAGCATAGTTATAAATTATAGGGCGAGCCTTTGCTAACTCTTTGCAAAATAGAAGTTCTTTATTAAGAGTCCTATAATATCTCTAATATTATATAATTATGCTTTTCTTTTAGTATTCGCATTCTTAGCTTATACTTCTATTATATATTACTAATTCTTAGCTATTCTTTAGTAAACCTCTATTAGCTTCTTAAGCCTTTTATTAACCCCTTAGGTCCTGATCTCAACGTTTAGTAAGTAGTAATTACCTATTAGAGGGTAGTATCCTATAAGGGCCTTAAATAGGGATATACTAATAGTAGTATATTTGCTATTATTATATAAAAATTCAGCTTTAACTAATTATATTGCCTATTAGTTACACAAGGCTTTGCTAAACTTTATAAGATATATAGTTAAGGTTTAATATATTCTCGTAGTCTAGCTATCTATTTATAGATACTATGCTATAGAGATGCGCCCTTCTATATCTCAAGTCTTGGTCTAGTCTCGCTAGAACTAGGTAGTAATTAGTTTATTTTAATTACTAATAATAGCCTTAGGCATGCTATATTAATACTTAATCTCTTGATATAAGATCCTTGCTAAACCTATAGTATCTAGATACTTAGTTATTACTAAGAGCTATACTACTTTAGTTATCTAGCATATAACTACTAGAATTATATTATAAGTAACTCTATTATCTTAGCAACCTTCTAGCAAGCTAGTTAAGAAGTCTAAGAAAATCTATTAGAATAGGTATGCTAGTAGTTCTAGTATTTATAGTAGCCCGTATAGCTTATGCTATAGTATATATACCCCTTAGTAGCGCAAGCACTTAGCGATATATTACTATATATCCTCTATTAAATATAGCTAATAAAACTTTTATAAGATTAGCTTAGCGATCTTATTTACTCCTATATGCCTTAATCTAGGCATATTATAGTAGTTCTTCAGGATCCTATAGCAAAGGGATCCCTATTCTAGAATAATAAGTCTTCTTCTAAGCTAAAGGATATTATTCTTATTAACTTAGTATCCTTAGTATTCCCTAGTATCTTAGCGAACTTTAGCTATAATATCTCTATAGAAGTAGTCTTTAGCCTGCAGTCCTCTAACCTTCTATTTGAGATCTACGCCTAGTTATTATATATAAGCTATTTTATCCTGAATAAGCTTCCTTATTATAGCATATAGGATATACTATTCTAGTATAGTAACCCTAGCTCCCCCTAAGTCCTCTAGCCTATTGCTATTCTCTTATAGAGTAGTTAGTATAGCACCTGTATATACTTTTATATAGGTAATAGCGCTAATATATATACTTATGTATAGTAGCTTATTAATACCTATCATAGGGTAGTACTAACTTAAGGGTGAGCATCCCTTAACCTTAGAGCTAGCTATCTAGTAAGGTTCTTATATACTTTGCTAGTTAGCTTGGATATAAGTTTTCGTAATAGCTATAGTTCTTTTAAGCTTAGTAATATACTAGCAATCTATTACTAAAAGCTAGCTAATAAGCCTAAGTTTCTTTCTAAGGGTAGGAAGTATATTATTTACCTTAGCATCTTCTATTATATAGTTAGGGCGTTATAATAGTCTATCTATTATATTAGTAACCCCTAACCTATGCTAGATCTTAAAGCTAAATGCTAATAAGTAGTAAACCTATCGCGCAAGTCTTCTGCAAATATCCCGCGCAAGTATAGCAAGTGCTCCTTTTAGCGCTATATAGTCTATAAGTATTACGAATTTCTTAGGGAGTCCTTATAGGTATTATGCCTAGTAATCTAAACTTTCTATAATAGCAAGGAGTTCCTATTGCCCTATAGCCTAACGCTCCTCTATATATAAGAGCTTCCTTAACTAGAAGGCTACTAGGTGCTAAGCTATATTATATTTCTATAAGAGCACCCTAGATACTACCTAAGTAGATATATTAGTCTTAACCCTAGTTTCTAATGCTAGGTTATAATATCTTAGTATTAGGGCTTTAGCAAATGCTCTCTAAAGTATCTCAAATAAGGTCTATATTACTCCTTTCTAGGCGAAGGCTCCTAACTTTATGCTATTCTAGCTTCTCTTAAGCGTAGTATTTATAGGGGCTATAATATAGGAATATCTTATAATAAACTTATAGTAGAAGTTATAGAAGCTAAGGAATACTTAGCTATCTCTAAAAGACTTTAGTACTAGCTATTTAGCAACTAATTAGACTCTATTTAAGTATATCCTAATACTATCTTAGGTAATATAGAACCCTAGAAAATCTACTTCTATCTAGTAGAAGTTATACTTCTTTAGTTTTATAAATAGCTTAGTAGCCCTTAGGTAGTATAGAATAGCATAGAGGTCCTTATTATACTATTCCCTTATATCTAAGTAGTTTAGAATATCATCTAGGTATATAATATAGCAGCTATCTAAAATATTAGTAAGTATTTAATAAATATATGCCAAAAAAGTTGCTAAGGCATTCATAAGCACTAAATAGCATTATAATATACTTAAATTGCTTATATCGCATTCTAAACGCTATTTTCTACCTATCTGCTCTATTAATTATAATTTAGTAGTATGCTTTGCTTAAGTTAATCTTAGAAATAAACTTTGCTCTAGCAATTCTATCTAGAAGCTTGCTAATTAGTAGCAGAGGGTAATAGTTTTTTATTATAATTCTATTTAGTCCTCTATAGTCTATATATAGTTATAGGCTTCTATCCTTCTTAGGTATAAATAGCACTAATGCTCCTATAGAGCTAGTTAAGTAGCCTATATAGCCTGCTGCCTCTATATCCTGAATATACTTAGCGTGTATTTATAACTACTCTACTAATATAAGGTATATAGGTCTATGCGGGGGTTCCTTGCTAGGTCTTAGTTTAATATAGTATACTATTCCCTTTAGCCTTAGAAATTTCTTTATATTCTCCTTATTAAAAACGTTAGTAAAGTCTTAAAGTTCCCTAGGAATCTTCTTCTCCTACTTATTATCTAGCGAATCTTTGCCTAAGGTCTCTATATCCTTCTTATTAAAGCTTATAGTATTTATTAGGTATATAATATAGGCTTATTAGCTATTCTTTATAATCTCTTGGATAATTGCCTCTAGCTTAGCGAGTAAGAGGGGTTTATATAACTAGGTATATATATAGGTATCTATATAGATGCCTTCCTATCTTATTAAGCTATTAGAAAGAAGGATATCTCCCGCTCCTTTAGGGCATAGGCTTATAATAAAAGCCTAGCAAATCTTCTGTAAGTAACCCTAACTATCTATAAGGAAGAATATAAGCTAATAGACCTTGCCTATAGGCATAGGCCTTCCCTAGAAATCCACTAATTCAGGGCTTATAATACTAGTAGCCTCCTTTAGTTAGAGCCTCTTAATAAGATCTTCTTATATAATATTAATTACTATATAGGTATTTATATTAACCTCTAGTTTAACTTCCCTAGATGCTTAGAGTGCTAATACCTATCCCTTAATAGTCTATCCTACTAAACCTAAGGTGATTTCTAGTATAGTGCCCCTTAGGGTTATATCTATACCTACTCGTTTCCTAAGTCTTTAGTATTAGTTATACTTAATATTATAATTACGCTTATCCCACCCTATCTTAGGTTTAGGTTCTAGTTACTACCTATTAGCTATATATAGTTTTTAGTATAGTTAGGGGAGATATAGCTATACTTCTTATAGTTATAATATTAGGGTCCCTAGGAGTTAGAGGATATACTACTAGCGCTAGGTATTGCGCAGGCGTCTGCTAAGTAGTTATTCTAAGATAGGGTCTCTAGGTAGCAGTCTCTTAAGTCTATTAACCTAGGGGGTTGTTGTTACGGGCTACGCTACTGCTGGCGTCTGGGCGGTGCTGCAGACCCTAAGAATTCTGCTCTTAACGACCGCTCTCGCTTAACGTTCGCCCTATATCCGCTTTTCTATTATATAGGGAACTTCCTAGAAAACTTCCCTTCCTTAGCTTAGATTACTATAATTAAGGCACCCCTAAGTGAAATAAACCCGGGCTAGCCCCTTATATATCTAAGCTCTCTCTCTCTATACCCGCCTTGCTAGTTATATATCGCAATAGATAGTAAGCAGAAAATAGAACCTACTACGCCTATAGTAGCTAGTCTAGAAGTACTACTAATAAGCAAAGAAGCGTTTAAAGCAATTTATATAGTAATTAATAAGCTTAGTAATTAACTTAATAGCTTAATAACTATATAGCAGCCTAATAATAAGCTAACTGCAGAGCCCTAGCGAGATATAGCAGGTAACCACGCCCTAGCGTTACTAATGCTAACCTTATAGCTAGAGACCACCTAGGAAGCAGGCAGCGCTTAGCGATTAAAACCCCTCTCTAACCCCCCTAAGTTCGGAGGAAACTGCAATAAGTATGCTATATAGGCATAATAGATGCATAATAAAGTCAGGATAGACCGGGACTTCTACCTAAGCAATTAGGAGGTCTAGTATCTTATTAACTCCTGCCTAGAACCTAAAGTATAGCGAGTAGTTATAGCCTTCTATAGCTTAGGGGGTAGTAATAGCTTATTCGAGCTAGATACCTTCTTAATATACCTAGACTATACCTATAGTAACCCTAATATTATAAGCAAGGCTCTTAGAAGACTCTTAGAGCTTTAAATAAAGCATAGTAAGGCCTTCGCCTCGTTCCTACCCTGCTTTAAACGCGCTATTATAGAAGTAGGTAGCGTAGTATAGCTAGATAGTATCTAGATCGACTACCTATATAGAGCACTATCTTATAAGCTCCTCGACTATCTAGTTAACTACCCGACCCCCTATAAGTATGCTAAATATATTAGCTTTATATAAGATATTACATAGAAGCTAGAGGGATTGCATTATATTCCTAACGCTTCGCACTAGCTTATAACCTTTAAATTAAGAGCATTACCTACTAGAGTAGATATAGATAGGGATACTAGGATAACAGGGTTAGTATATACCTCGCGCGAGGGCATAAGCGAAGGTCCTAGTAAAGAAACGCGCTATTATTTTAAATATAACTAGGTTAGTTACCTATAAAAGGACTACTAGAAGTCTAAGAAGTCAAAGGGTAGTCCTAGAGTAGCAAAAGCTATTAAGGAAATAATATATTTAGACTTAGGAGAGGTTAAAAGCAAAGAGGACCCTTCTAACTTAGGAAATAAATAACCTTAGTATAAAATCGGGTATTAGGAATAATAGAAGAAGAGCGGGCTAGTTAGGAATAGTTCTAGTGAGAACGTAGTATAAGCAGGCCTTCTATAATATTAGTAGTTAGAGTTAATAAAGGTACTCCTATTAATACTTTAATAGACTATAGATAGAATATCTATATAATAATAGACTACTAGTATGCCTACCGCCTCTATTTACTATATATTAACTACTAAGCGTAGTAATTATAAGGCTTCGCTAATAACTTAGCTTAAGCTATAGCAAAAGGCGTAGCTATATTATACCTCGAGATTAGAGGCTACGTATAGCAACTCTTTGCTTATATAGTAAAAGGACTAAATACTAACCTCTTCTTAGGGAAGCTATAGATAGAATAAAACTATATTATTTATAATATAATAGAGAAGTAAGTATACTATAAGAAAGCAGGGGTTACTATTACCTATTAAGGATAGGAAGAACCCTAGAGAGTAAGAGAGATCTAGGAAGCCTGCTAACTTAATACCGCCTTATTTGCAGCAATCTACTAGAGGGTTAATAAGAATTAGCTATCTAGGTTAGAAGTAGGAATATAGGTAATAAGCTTAAGGGATATTAAAAAAGCGCTTAAGGTAAAGAAACTAGAAGACTATTTAGAGAAACTACTATAATATATTTATAATAAATTCGCAGAGCTTTTTGAGCTAGCTAAGTTATACCCCTTACCCCTAAGTTATCCTAGTATAGATCATGAAATCCACCTCAAGTATAATACCTCTAGCCGAGAGGTGCCCTTGCCCTAGGGATCCCTCTATAGCATATTAAGAGAAGAGTTATTAGTATTAAAAAAGATGCTCATAGACCTACTCGATAAAGGCTTTATTTAGGTAAGCAAGTCCCTAGCTAGCGCGCTTATACTTTTTATTAGGAAGCCCGGCAGAGGATTGCAGTTCTATTATAACTACTAAGCGTTAAATATAATTATAAAGCGAGACTACTACCCCCTACCCCTAATCTAAGAGACCCTCTAGAGGGTTAGTTTAGCGAAGTAATATATTAAACTAGATATAATAGCAGCCTTCTATAAGATTTAGGTAGTAGAAGGGCACTAAGAAAAGACTGCTTTTTATATATAATATAGGCTCTTCGAGTAGCTAGTCTATCTATTCAGATTAAGCGGAGCCCCTATAACGTTCTAATAATATATTAATAGCACGCTCTAGGAGTTCCTTAATAACTTCGTAATAATATATATTAATAATATATTAATCTATAGCAATAGCTCCTGAGCAGACTATAAGTAGAAGGTGCATAAGGTTCTCAAGGCCTTCTAAGAGGCTAGTCTTAACCTTAACCTAGTAACGTGCGAGTTCTCTATAAAAATAGTAAAGTATATAGGATTTATCCTAAAGGTAGGCGAGGGTATTGCTTATAATATAGAGAAAGTATAAGTAATTATTAAATAGGAAGCACCTACTTTAGTAAAAGGATTATAAAGTTTCCTAGGGTTTGCTAACTACTATTAAATATTTATATTAGAGTACTCGGGGGTTATAGAGCCTCTTACCCTCTTAATAAAGAAAGGAACGCTATTTATCTAGGGTAAGGAATAAGAAGACGTATTCTAAGCGCTTAAATGCTGCCTCTAAACCGCACTAGTATTCCGCTATTTTAACCTATAAGCCCTAATAACTATTAAGATGGATTACTCGGGGTTTGCTTTAGGGGGGGTATTAACTCAAGAAGATACGCAAGGATAGCACTATCCTATTGCTTTCTACTCGCAGAGGCTAACCCCTACTTAATATAACGACCTAATCTATAATAAGGAGCTACTAGTAGTAATTGCTTATTTGAATGCATAGGATGCTAAGCTAAGAAGCTACCCTAGGTTTAAGGTCCTTACTAATTATAAAGGCCTCGAATACTTCACGCAAAAGCAATATTTAATAGAATGCCAAAGTCGCTAGGTAGAGTAGTTATTAAGGTATAATTTCTACTTAGAATATTAACCTAGTTACCTAGTAGCTATATCTAATATGCTCTTATGCTATAAATAGGATGCCCTAAAAGGATAAGAGGATGAACGAGAGAAAGGGAGGGTAATATAAATAATCCCTAACTCCGCCCTAAGTAAGGTAAGGAGGATAGCAATACTTAAAGCCCTTGCTATAATAGTATTTAAGGATCTAGCCCTTTAATATATATAGAACGAAGCTTAAGCAGAAGATAACTAGTACTAAGGGGCTTATTCTATAGTAAAAAGGGCGACTAAAGCTTCCCTCCCTAGCTAGGCCTAAAACTATAGATCGCTAAGTATAGTATTAATACCCTTAGCTAATTAATATTTAGAGACTAGATCTAGGTACTAGGATTAATAGATAAAAACCACCCCTAGAACGTTCTTCGAACGCAGTTAATCCAAAAGTGCTATAACTTAGTAATAACAGGCTACCCTAGTTAGAATAACACCCTAGCTATCCTAGCCTAGTAATACTTCTAGCCGGGGTAGTCCTCTATAGTCCGCTAGTTTATAAGAAACTGCAATAGCTATAGGTATAGAATGATTTAGTAATAAGCGAAACGCAGGCTTCTTTAACCCTTACTAGTAGTAGAATAGCTATATTACGATCTCGCTATAGATTTTATTATAGACCTCCTATGCGTAGTGAAAATAGGGTTAAGATACCTCTAGGTAATAGTCGATAGGCTCTCTAAGATAATAACCCTAGAAGGGATGCCTTCGATAGATATAGAAACGTATATAGAACGCTTTATAAACTACTACTACTAATTCTATAGTATATTAAAGTCGATTATTAGCAATAGGGGTAGTAATTAGACGAGTCAGTTCTAGCAATAGTTCTGCACGCTTATAAAGATCGAATAACGTTTAAGCACTATATTCTACCTATAGATAGATAGAGTAATAGAACGTTTTAATTAAGAGATCTAGGCAGTCCTATAGATAATAGTTAACTTCGCCTAGGACGACTAGGAGGTTCACTTACCCTCTATTTAACTAGCAATTAATAGCTATAACGTAGCTATAATAGGAGTAAGCCTATTCTTCTTTACCTATAGATACTATATCAACCTAGTACTAGGAGTATAGCCCGCGCTAGAGCTGTTAACCTTATGCGAGTTAGCTGCTAATAAGTTCGTTAGTAAACTAAAGTTAACTATAGAGTTAGCCTAAGTAGCTATCGCTATAGCCTAATATACTATAGAATAATTAGCAAATAGTAAAAGGATGCTAGCAGAACGCTATAAAGTAGGTAATAAGGTCTAGCTATTACTAGCTAACTTCTATATAGAGAGACCCTATAAGAAGTTAGATTAGCTATACCTAAAGTATAAAGTAACTAGGGTAATCTTACTAACTATAGTTAAGTTAAATATTCTAAGCAAGGTCTATAACTAATTTCACATTAGTTTGCTATGCTATACTATAAATAACCCCCTCCTAGGCTAAGAAGTTAATAATCCCTAACTACCCCTGATTTTTAAAGATAGAGAGGATAAATAGGAAGTCGAGTCCGTTCTAGCTGCACGCTAGAAGCATATAGGTAGGGGCAGGCATTGCGAGTTATTAGTTAAATAGATAGGGTATAATTAGCCTATTTAGTAGCCCTTATAATCGCTCTAAGATAACTAAGCAGTAGATAAGTATAAAGAAAAGTATAGCTCGATAGATAAGAATAATAGCAACCCCTAGTATACTATACTATAAGCTAGGTAGTAGTTAATAAGTAGGAGTAGGATAGAGGGATAGCAGCTAGGTAATTCATAATTAGAGGAGTAGGTAGAAATAGGAGATTCTATTATAGCTTAAGGCTATAGGGAGGTAGAATAGGACCTAAGTAGGCCCTAAGCAGGCAGAAGGTAGGCAGATAGCAGGCGAGTAGAAACTATAGACCTAAGAAGATAACCCCTTACTCCTCCTGCTCTTTATAAGTAGTAATAATAATATTAGTAAGCTAAGAAAAGGGGTTAGATTATTAGGAATAGGAGAAAGGTAGGAATAAAATAAACCTCGCAAAGGACCTTAGCTATATCTAGGTAAGCCTAGGCGAGGTAATATAGCTACGCTTTATTAGGCTTAACTAGGAGGGAAAGCAAAGTAGTAGTAATAATAGAGGTACTAAGGATAGGAGTAGCTAGGGAACTAGCAGAGGGTATAGGGGAGGTATCTAACTTAATAGCAGCCTTAGTAGCGCGCTTTATAGTAATATAGGCATAGACCTCGCAGTTCTAAATAGAAGTAGTGCGAAGGAGCTCTGCATAAGCCTCGATCTATATAAGGAGCTATAACTATTAGTAATAACCCTGAAATATAGGAATAGCGGAGTCTTACTAAGGTCCTCTTATTAAGGCTATAGTAAGTAAGGCAGTCTTAACTAAGAGAAGTAAACTCCTCCTAGTAGTAAACTATGCTAGGGTTGCTCTAGTAGAATATTAGCTCTATAGAGAAGGAATAATAGGGAAGTAATACTTATATCGATATAAGCAGACTTAATAGCCTTATTAGAATAGTAGATATAACGGATAATATTACTTATAATATAGTTAGTCTTATAACGGTTAAAGGGCGATAAGATAGTATACCTTACTTAATAACGTTATAATAAGCTATAACGTCGCTAGGCTTCTTAGCCTTAGCTATAGCAGATATATACTTCAGGCAAGGGACCTCGTAAAGAGGTCCCTAGGTCTTATCCTAGGGGATGCTACTAAAGATAAGCTAGTATAGGTAGGGACCCTAGTAGAATATTAGAAGAACGCTAAACGAGTAGAAGATAATATACTATAAGGGGCTCCTAAGCGATAGGATATATTAGAAGGGGGTAGTTGAGGTACTCGCGCAGCTCCTAGCTAGCTAGGGCATAGAGGGGATTATCTACGAGATTGAAGTTATTAGGGGTAGTCTCCTTATAATTAGAGAGGCTAGTAGAAGTAGAGTAGTTAAAGGGTAGGCTCTTAATAGGAGGAGGAGACTCTATCTCCTTATTGGAGTTAGAGAGGGGCTATATAGGGTTAATTATAATAAAACTATAGGGAAAGAGCGGGTAGTAACTTATAGGGGGCGCTATTATAGAGGCGAGGGAAATTGGATTAATTAGATCTATATAAGTTAGTAATTAATAGGGGTTCGGATATAACAAACTTATACTAATATAGACTAAGAGCATGCTAAAAACGCTACTAAAACGACGACTTATTAGCTAAAATAATATTATAATTAATTAGTTAACTTATACTAGCATAGGTTAATAGGAGGAGGAAAAAAGATAAAGCAAACTAGGGGTATAAAAAATTATATTATTATAATTATTTGCTTATGAGGCGCGGAGCAGCTAGTAGCCTAGATTGATATCGCTCTAGACTAGCCCTTAGCCCGTGCTTAAACCTATAACTCACGTGAGGGCTAGGAGGAAGGGGGGGGGGGGGGGGGGGGGGTTTAAAAAAAAAAATAATCAAAA